>OU015496.1:136181819-136208029 GCA_907164885.2 Dolomedes plantarius
TTATTCACTGCTTTGTTTTCTAACTTGTTTAGAACTTCCGCATGAATTGTTTTCTGAATTTTTAGTCCTTGTGTATGTTTATAATTACGAATAAATTACGCCACTGAAAATTATTTTATCATAGAGCTATTTTTACAACTTTCGTAGCGTTTCGGTTGTTATGATAACATCCGAATTATATTAAAAAAATACACTTCCTCTGCATTTAAACATTTAATTTTAGTTTCATATTTCACTGAAAATATAGCTAATATGTGAGTTTAATTAAGTAAAATTTTTTTACTAGCGTAACGCAGTGTGTAGAAAATTGTATCGAGGGGGCGCTGCGAGGCAGTAGAGAGAAGTTTTCGCTTCTCAGTTCATTCCTCGCCCTCGTAAAAAGAGGTCATGTAACTCCCCGTTGGAATCCCTATCTGGGGAAGCATTTCTATCTATATCTTCAATAATTCTGTTAAGTTACAAATAAACCAAAAAGTTCAATCATTGCTGTCTTCCATTTGTCGTTGCAAGTCGAAATTCGTTACAGTGAAACAGCTTTTTAGATCATTTCGTTCCAAAGAAAAATACATTGAAGTGCCAGAAAAAACTAGGATATTAGTTTAATACATCCTTGAGCATCGGCTATTAAATCTGATATCATGCAGTGAAAGTTGTAAAAGTCCTCACGCTGATGTTAGTACAGGCCCCAGCATTAAACAGCGGTGTTATTGGTGACAATGTTGCACTCATTTCGCTCGATGTGATTGTCAACAAAAGACGCCGCTCATGGTCATTCAGAATCTTTGGACGGACGCACTGATGCAGTAGGTTCGAAGTTTGATCGGAATTATTCAATTCGAGGCACACCCTTGAAATGGTTGAAATTGGACATCTTTGTCTCTTTAACTCCGAAATGCCATGATCCATCGCAAGAGCACCAACTATCATACCTAGTAAAAATACACCTAAATCGGGATAACCTATCATATTCATAAATGTCCTCACCAGCATCCACAAATGTCTTTCGCTATGTATAACCTGTTTGCGGTCGAAAAAACTTACTTGAAAAGGCGTACACATGTACTAAACATTCCAAAAATGATTGATTATCCCAGTTATTCTGGCATTTCATTATATATATATATATATATATATATATATATATATATATATATATATATATATATATATATATATATATATATATATATATATATATATATATATATATATATATATATATAATATTATATATATATAAACTTTGCCTCTTTCTCAAAAATGCCATGACCCATCGCACGAGTAGCAACCATCATACCTCATTGAAATTCACCCAAATCATGGTTGCCTGCCATGCTCACTGCTCAATAAGCTCACTGCTCAACTCTCTGTATAAGCTGCCTGCTGCTAATTCTGCGCTAGGAGATGTTCAACGGCAATGTTCTTCAATGACGATGATCAGGTTAAATTAATACACTTTATTTACAAAATTAATTTTAGTCTACAGCATTTACATTAAAGGTCACTAAGAAATTACTCTCCAACGAGAGTTCCATATCACGGATCTGCTCGGTTCTTATGCGTAAAGCATTCTGGTAAAACATTTGAAACTGGGGGCGCTTCGCGGTACAGCGCTAGTAGCGCCACCAAAGATGAACTTCAACACTTGCGGGCGAAAGCATTAGCGGAAAAGTTAGTATTGCTACATATACCGAAAGTGAACATCTATCCCAGTTATTCTTACACTTCATTGTTCAGGCAAAGTTTATACATATATAAGCACTTATAGAAATTTTACAGGGAAACCTATGCATTCATCTAATACAGAAATTTAAAATAAACTTTAAACTCGAAAAACTAGTCTGAACAGTCTGTCAAAAAGTATACGAGCAGATTGTAAAATATATTTTATACCATAACAAAAAAAGTATTTACAAGTAATTTTCGCTAAAAGGAGAGAAAAGTTTTTCTTTAATAACTTCTCTAAATAAATGTGAACAGCATAGGCAATAAAACACAATTTTGGGCATCTACTGAACCACGACATTATAAAACACAATATTTTTCGTATTTACTGCCATAATATGAAAAAGAAAACATGTAATACATTTTACGAGTCTAATATTTTGTTTCAAAACTGCGGAAAATATAAAATTGGGGTTGTAACAGTAAATGCCAAATTTATTGTTTTTTATAGTATAGTTAAAGTTCACTAAAATTATAAAAGTCAAATGTGAGAAATCAGTATAAAAGTGAAACGTCATTTTTATCTGTTGCACTATACCCATTTATTGAGAATTTTTATATTAAAAAAAGAATGAATTAGTTTATGAATTTGTTTTACAAAGAATTATTGTAAATAGTTCACTGGCATTATCCTTTAAGATACATATAAATATTTATATATATATATATATATATATATATATATATATATATATATATATATATATATATATATATATATATATATATACAGAGATAGAGAGAGACCCATTATAGAGTTAATTCTACACACATAATGTATAAAAAAAATTATTTCGCTTATATTTCGCTTAATTGGTAATATGTAAATCTTCAAAACAATATTTTCCCTTTAATTTATGAATTAATTACTTTTGAAATCTGTGAAGACGGTCCATGTTTAAAAGTATGAACGTACATCATTTGCTATCAGTACATGCAAATAATTCTTTCCCTGATAAATGAATTAAATTCATTTCATGGTCGTTCATTTCTTGATGAATTTATTTCACCTTCATTCACCTTAAACGTTCACAACTCAGCAGTCCATCTATGAACTTGCGAACAATGAACGCTCTGACCTCGCCGTTTCGCATCTTTTTTCCCCCAGAAACAGATTACCTTCATTCGGTAGTCCAAATTACACCAATT
This sequence comes from Dolomedes plantarius, assembly GCA_907164885.2. Lineage (NCBI taxonomy): Eukaryota > Metazoa > Arthropoda > Arachnida > Araneae > Dolomedidae > Dolomedes > Dolomedes plantarius. The sequence goes on from OU015496.1 coordinate 136,184,694, forward strand.
TCGTCGCGAAACACATCCGAACAAAACTTGGAAAAAAGCAAAAGTTCCGTAATCAGCTTCCGCCCTAACAAGAAACTATTGTTGCAGGCATAAAATGGAAAATAATTAAGGTCCCATAACTTCAACAACAGAGCCCGATCCTTTCGACCTATAAAAACAAAAAGACGAAAGGAAGTCCAGTATTGAATATATCAGTGCCATAAAGTAGCCACCCAAGTGAAGCCGGGTTCTCCTATGTGTCCTGTGAATAGTTTGCAATTAAAGGAAAGTGCCCATTTAAGAGTTCAGGTGAGCGGATACAATCTGCTTGCGTGGTGCTTGAAATAAAGCTTAGAAGGGAAGCTGGGATAGCTTAGCGTGGAGGATTGATTGGGCAAGACGTTTTACGATTGTTTTGTTGGAATGGGTTGAAATAACGAAGTTCGAGTTTCTTTAACGAGTTTGTTTTGGAAAATTATCTATTAAAAACGAATCAATTATCACAGCTCAGTAAAAAAAAAATACTTCAACATTCGCTCTCTGATTAGATATGATTGTTTGCAACAACTGTTACTATGATGACTGTTTCGATCTTAATAAGATAAAAAAGAGGACGCTTTAGAAAATGTCAAAAAAGATTTTCATTAGATAAAAAAGTCCGTACATCGAAAATCAGTTCATATTTGCTTCACCACTTATGCATGCGATCGCATGTGTCTGTTTACTTCATTCATCGGAAATATCTCTTTATTCTCTACCAGGAAATTCATCTGTTGCCAGCGTGGCATTTGTCCTGTCTACATACTTTTCCCCCAATTCGTGCTTTTAGATGCAAGCTTTTTGTGTAATCATATGTTTCAGTTAACAGTAACTAAATATTTGAATACCAAAGCTTTGTGTAATTTTGCATATGTATATAACTAGAGAAGAGCCGTGGTTTGTTTTCATTTCACCACTTAAGCGTGATTTAAACGGCATTTTAACGTTTTGCATCACTCGTTACAATTTTTCTTTATTCATTCACTTTAAAGGCAAGTACATTTATTTATGGTAAGGTTATTTCCTCTGATTTTCCCCGAAAATATTGCTTCACGGCATATTTAGTTGAGCAAAGTTTGTAAGTTTGTAAAAATCAGTATGTGTCAAAGGCTTGTTTAATAATGCTTATGTATATATCTAGAGAAGAGACTGGCTTTATCCTTATTTCACAACTTAAGCGCGAGATCAACGATGACATTTTACATCATTTCTCTCCCAAGAAAAAAAAATCATTCACTTAAAGACAAATACATTTATTGAGGGCTATTACTTCGTCTGATGTTCCCCGAAAATATTGCTCAACAGCGCTCTTAATAGCGCAAAGTTTGTAAGTTTGTAAAATTCTGCATCTGTCAAAGTTTGTTTTATAATTCTTATGTATATATATCTAGAGAAAAGACTCGGTTTATTTTTATTTCACCACTTTAGCGTGAGATCAAAAATGACATTTTACATCATTCTTTCCTCTCCCCCCCCAAAAAAATTCTCTTTAAAGACAAATACATTTATTGATGGTTATTATTTCCTTTAATATTCCCCGAAAATATTTCTTCACAGCATATTCAGTCGCGCAAAGTTTCTAAGTTTGTAAAAATCAGCATGTGTCAAAGGTTTGTTTAGTAATGCTTATGTATATATCAAGAGAAGAGACTGGGTTTATCTTTATTTCATCACTTAAGCGCGAGATCAACGATGACATTTTACATCATTCCTCCCCCAAGAAAAAAAAATTCCTTCACTTAAAGACAAATACATTTATTGATGGATATTACTTCGTCTGATGTTCCCCGAAAATATTTCTTCACAGCATACTTAATAGTGCAAAGTTTGTAAGTTTGTAAAATTCAGAATGTGTCAAAGGCTTGTTTAATAATGCTTAAGTGTGAGGTCAAAGATTACATTTTACATCATTTCTCCCCCAAGAAAAGAAAATCATTCACTTTTAAGACAAATACATTTATTGATGGCTATTACTTAGTCTGATGTTCCCCGAAAATATCGCTCCCAGCATACTTAATAGCGCAAAGTTTGTAAGTTTGTAACATTCTGCATGTGTCAAAGTTTTGTTTAATAATGCTTATGCATATATCTAGAGAAATACTCGGTTTATTTTCATTTCACCACTTAAGCGTGAGGTCAAAGATGACATTTTACATCATTCTCCCACCCCCACCCCCCAAAAAAATTCTCTTTAAAGACAAATACATCTACTGATGGTTATTATTTCCTTTAATATTCCCCGAAAATATTTCTTCATAGCATATTCAATTGCGGAAAGTTTAAAAGTATGTAAAAATTAGCATGTTCAAAGGTTTGTTTAATAATATTCATATGCATATAACTAGAGAAAAGCCTCGGTTTGTTTTTATTTCACCGCTTAAGCGCGAGATCAACGATGACATTTTAACATCATTCCTCTAAAAACATTTTTATGCGCTTTAAAGACAAATGCATATATTGACGGTAAGGTTATTATTCCCCCTAAAGAGTGTTTCTCGAAAATATCGTTTTACGGCGTGTTTAATTACTTCTGAACACAAACTTTAGAGTAAATTTTTAAAATGACAGCTTTCTAAAATGACCAAGTAGCGTTTCTGACAATATAGTGGATTTTAAAGAAGTATTAATTTTTAAAGCAATAGAGAAAACAATAATTTTTATCCAACAGACTTAGAAAATTGCAAGTACAATTTTTGCTAAAGAACATTTAAAATACATTTTTAAACGTATGCAGCATATGGAAAAATAATTTCACAAAGCTGCATTTAAAGCATGCATTTATTAGAATGCGAGGAATAAGAAGGCATACAAATGTTTGAATACGCAACACGAAACAGCTATTTTAAATCGACCGGTAAAATAAACTAGAGTAAATTTTCTAAAATGTTTAAATACATTTCAAACATTAGTCTCACGAAGAAAGTATTTATTTGAAAAAAAACCAAACAACTAAGGTATCTAGCTTTTAATGCCATAAATATAGCTCTCATAGTGGCAGCAATTTTATACTAAATTCTAAAGAGTTTGCAAGTGAATTGCAGGGGTAATCGGTAAAGAAGTATGGGAATCAAGCAAAAAATTAAAATCCGTAACAAAACAAACATAAAAAATATTGAAATTTTATAATATTTCCTTCTTTTTATGTAAGTACTTTTTATGAAACATTTTATGTAAGTTAGTTTGCTATCTTTCTTCAAGTAAGATATAAATACTAGCAAGGCATAAAGTAATTTAGCCATGTGAAACAGTATACAGATACATGGTTTGTGTTTGGAGCTTAAATTAATTTTTCTGGAAACACTGAGTTTTCAATGCTTTATATATATATATATATTCCTTTTATATTAAATATAACATAACGTCATAAACATTTAAGTAAGAACAAGCATATGCATATTTAATATTCTAGCACGTATTATGTTCGCAAATTACATCGCAAATTACAAAAACTTATGAAAGGTTGATCAATTTCTTGACATAACAATATTTAAAAGAAGAAAAAAAGTCGAGAAATTTTCATGCACTATAAAGATGCATATTGAAACACAATAAAAGAAATACTAAATTAGACAGAACTTTGTTAAACATAAACCAGATTCAGTCCCTTAATGAAGAATTTTGTCGGCTCATTCTCCGTAAAGCAAACGGAAATGACAATCTGCGAAACGTTTGTTGAATGTTCTTCATTATTCACTTTTGTCCCCCCCCCCCCTGTCCAAAATATATTCCAACAATACTCTACTCGTTCATGAAATACAAATTATTTGATCAGAAAATGAGTTGACAGTTTTCGTTGATTAAAGGGAAATGAAATTCCACATTGTTGTTCAAATTATAAATAAGCAAGTTTATGCAGATTAGCTACGATCTGTCATAGTAATAGCATGGCGAAATTTGCGGACTTGGCTTATAAAAATGACAAGGGCGAACCACTTTTATACACAGACTCACAAATAAATAAATAAATAAATATATATATATATATATATATATATATATACATATTTGGAATATTCATCACACTTTCAAAAATGATATACTATTAATAAAATAACTTATTTTTTTATCACATTACGCAATTACCTTTGGGAAAAAGCTGATATTTTGTCTATTCTAGATGACATTGTAAGATACCTAAGGTCTAAATTTTTTGCGCAAGTGTTTGAAGTGGAAACTAATTTATAAAGTGTCCCAATAGTTAACAAATAATATGAATCTCTTGTCCATGTCTTGCCTCTGACACTTAAAAGGCCAAAATAATTATTAATCGTGTAGTTTATTATCGTAATCAATGGACTCGTCAGAAAATGCAACTCCAAATAAAAATCGCTTAAATTTCATCACTTGACGTCATCACACCAAGTGACGTGTAGGCATGTTGCGCTATTCCCTGAAGCGGGGATAGTACAATATATTCCCTGAAAGCGGATATATTGTACATGCTAGATGAAAAGTACGATACATAAGGTTTAAATTTTGCACTGGTACATAGAGATTTTGCGAATAACCTCTAACTGTGTCCATGGTAGAAAATTAACTATCGTAATATATGCTGAATTTTTAATAGAAAGGTTAATGTTTAAAATGTGCCGATTAAAATCCTAAATGACTGCTAAAATTTTCAAATTTTTTGTCACATATAGTGAATATTCTAGATGGAATGTAAGATTCATAAGTCCAGTGGTGCCTAGGGTAGAAAATTAATTAGTCTTAATACATACTGAATTTTTAACCCTTCGGTGGGCGCGCCAATTTATGGAACACCAGCAGGCGCGCGTGGCACAAAGTGCAACTTCTCTTTCAACCTTGATTATTCCTTTTGTAATGAACTTTTTTTTTCATATTGAACATAATAATTCTGCTTTTTATGAAAAAGATATAAAATGTTGATAATATTGAGATATATTTATAATTAAAAGCCAAAGAATGCAGATACAATCGCCTTATTTCAAAACTGTACGGTTTATTGGATCTAAGGACAACTCGCGGATTCATTCCTATTATGTCCAAAAATCTAAAAATCAATGAGATTGTCCATCATCGTGATATGCGGGATACCGTGTAATAGTTGCACATTTGATCGAGTACATCAACTCCTGCTTTTATCGTATTGTAATCCAGTATAATTGTTGGTTTACCACGATAAAATCACGACTACCGTTGAATGGAAAGGAATACAAGGGTCAGAAAATCAGACCTGCATTAGAAAGGGTGCAGCTATAAATAGAAACTACTTAGAACATTCAAACTTTACACGTAAAAACAAACCACTCAAAATTACGAAAATGTTGCACTTTGTAACCGGGCGTGCCCGCTGAAGGGTTAATAGAAAGGTTAATGTTCAAAATATGCCGGTTTAAATCCTAAACCCTCCTTAAAACTTTCAAATTCCCGAAGAAAATTAATTATTGAACAAAAAATTAAAAATTACGGTTAACAAAAATGGTTTTTGTTGAGTTCAGAGCGTAAAATAAAGAAACGGAAGTTAATATTATTGCCAAATTATAAATAACATAAAACATGAAAAGAACACAGTAAGTTGAAGTTATTTCCTATGAATAGCCCGCAGGAAAACAAAATTTCTGCGTTCATAGATCGCTTTCTTTATTTTTTAACCTCTCTTCAGAAATAAAGGCCATTTTAAATAATTAATTTTATGCGTTTAACGGCATTCATATTGTTGTGACTGCAAAATTCTAACATTTATTTTCTTTTACTTTTTTTTGCATCTACAAAACTTTTAACGATAAATCTGATTACGCAAAATAATAATCAGCAAGGAACTTCCAATAATAATAATAATAAAAAAATTAAGTCGCATCTAAGTTCAACATTAATTACGATGACGCTGTTTCTCACGAAAAAATTTGTTTTCAGCATAAAATTGTATCAGAAATAGTAATTTGGTCCCTGCGGGATATTTTATTTTGTGTCGAAATAGCATCAAATAAACACATTTGGAATCCTATATTCTTAAAACGAAAACTAAATATTTCGGAATAAATAATCAAAACTTTTATCACCTTTACATTTCTCGTTAAAGTTGCATTTCGGAAAATTATATTTGGAGCGTAAAGTTAGTTTGGCGCGAAAAATAAATGTTTTTCTTTATAATTATCGATCAAAGTAAAACGTAGATATATAATAAGTATAATACATGACGAATAAATGAAATTTTATACCTTTTCAGAAGCATAATAAGAAAAGGAACTATGTAGAGCACATTTGGAGTTATATATTCTATATTGATCTAATAATATATTTCTAAAAAATATTTCGAATAAATTATCAAAACTTTTATCACCTTTACATTTCTCGTTAAAGTTGCATTTCGGAAAATTATATTTTTAGTGTAAGGTTAGTTTTGGCGCTAAAAATAAAGCTTTTTACTTTATAAATATCAATCAAATTACAACATAAAAATATAATAGTTATAATACATGACGAATAAATGTATTTTATACCTTTTCATAAGCATACTAAAAAATTGAACTATGTAGAACGCATTTGGAATCATATATAAAAACTGATGTAATAAAATATTTCTAAACAAAATATTTCGAATAAATTATGAAAGCTTTTATCTCCTTTGCATTTTCCGTTAAAGTTGCATTACGGGAATTATATTTTGAGCGAAAAGTTAGTTTTTGCACAAAAAATAAAGGTTTTTCTTTATAATTATCGATCAAATTAGAACATTAAAAAAGAATAATTATAATACACACGGAATAAGCGCAAGCTATGAGTATTTTACAACAGAACTATGAAAAAGAACTCATAGTTTTTAACAACAGTACTATGAAAAGGAACTCATTAAAACGCATTTAGAATCATATATTCTAAATTAATTTAACTAAATATTTCTAAATAAAATTCTAAATAAAATATTTCGAATAAATTATGAAAACTTTTATAACCTTTATATTTCTCGTTAAAATAGCATTTCGGGAATTAAACTTCGAGCATAAAGTTACTTTTATCGCTAAAAACTAAGGTCTTTGTTCGTAATTATCTATCGAATAAAAATATAACAATTATATTACATGCTGTATAAACGCAAATTATAGATTTTTAGAACCATAAGAAAATGAACTGAGTAAAACTACGAATAAAATTATCAAAACTTTTATCACTTTTATATTTCTCGTCAAAATTGTATTTCGGGAATTATATTTTGAGCTTAAAATTAGATTTGTTGTTAAGAATGAACTTTTTCCTTCATAATTATGGATCAAACTAAAACATAAAAATATAATAATAATAATAATAATAGCAATAATAATAAAATAATAATAATAATAGTAATAATAATAATAATAATACATGCAGAATAAACAAAAGTTAAAAAAAAAGTTTTAGAAAAAAATATCACCTTTACATTTCTCGTTAAAATTGCATTTTGTGCATTGAAATTTGAGCGCAAATATTTTTGGCCCTAAAAATGAAAGTTTTTCTTCAATTTTATCGTTCAAATTAATCACAAAAATGTAGTAATAATAATAATAATAATAAAAATAATACATTAGTAATGAACGCTATTTATAGCTTTTAACAACCATACCAAGAATAGGAACTCTGTAAAACTACTATGTGAATACAATAAATTAAAAATTCTTTCCCAGATTGTACTACTAGGGTGGTCTAAGTTACAATTTCGACTGTGAATCAGATCCATTTTCAACGATACTTCTTTTAAAGGAGGGTAAATAAAAAGCTGAATTTTTTTTCTTATTTATTGTTGGGATTCCTATTTCTATACAGAAAAAAGATGGAAAAAGGAAGCAGTGGGAACTTAAATAAAGACAAGTGTGTTTACAAAGAGGCACACATATCGCGGGGAAATCTGTATTTTATGGTATATTTCCCTAGGTTCAATATTTCCTTTAAAAGATGTCGACTGCGAAGAAAAAAAAAACTCTTGTAGCTACCAGAACGTGAAAGAGCATTTGAACTCAACACTGAGTATGAAATATATTTTTTTTTCCAAAAGTCAACTGGAATTCATCATTGTTCAAACTGAAAATACGCATATAAGACGCGATCTGTCGTAATCACACCGTACTCCATGTTAAAACTTGCCACATTGGCGTATAAAAATGCTAACGATTGCCACTTTTATTAAGGACGAATAGATATATTTATAATATTACACAAACGAACAGATAAATGAATATTTACGTCTCTCTCTCTCACTATATATATATTATTTGTGTGCGTGCATAATATATATATATATATATATATATATATATATATATATATATAATTCAAATATTTTACAGCAGATTTGAACACGATTACTTAAAAATTATCCGCTGCAAAAATCCGCAAAAATTATCCGCTGACGTAGCATTTATACAGTAATTTCAAACGACAAGATTTACTTAACTTGAAATGTACTATGATTTTTCAGCATTTTGAAAAGAAATCAATAAATTGGATTGATAAAGCGTAGCAAAGGAGAACAGGAATAAGCGTTTTGCAGGAAGAATCAATGAAAGAAAAAAAATCAGAGTTCGGAGTATATTAGCAGAGAAAATGATTTATTTCGACTACGAAAACATCCTGCTTTCAAAGAAAATAATGACTATAAAAGCAGAAAAAGTAAATTATTTTAAAAAAATAAGTTAAAATTTATTCCTATAAGACGTAAATGCTTGTATTTCATTCATGAATAATAATAATAATTATATATATATATATATATATTCCTTTAAATCGGGAAGAAAGGTTAACAAGTTTCCCGAAAATCGTATAATAATGGAAATATCAGGACTATAGAATCTTTCATACTGGGTAAACAACGTAAGGAATTTATTAAAATAGAAAAAGAAATGCTACTGGTTACAACTATTTTGTGTACTAAGGAAAAAAAAATATATATATATTTATATATATATATATATATATATATATATATATATATATATATATATATATATATATATATATAGATAGATAGATAGATAGATAGATATTATTTATTTATTGTTTTTCTATATAGTTAAAACGGAATCTTATGTGCGATAAGCGTATGAGAACCATTTGCAACAGGATCAGCCGTGAAAACCCGGTAAATTGTCAAACTTGTTCTTTTAATGAAAAAAGTAAACATTTACCAAGCGCTCCCAAAACGGCTTAGTAATAACAAGTTTTTAATTTAAAGTTTAACTTGCAAATTGTTTTTTAACTGTAGGCTTTTACGAAAGAAAAAGAACGCTAAAAACGGCTGTCGCCATTTAAATTACATTAGTTCGTGAGCATAGTAATCACCATAGTTCCTCTCAAAATTAAATATCGCTGCGTTATTGCCTCTCCTTAAATCTTACCAACGAATCACTACTTATGTAAAATAAAAGCTGTTGATATGAGTTTGAAGCAATTTGATGTTACGCCCTAATCGCCAGTCCTTGGCTTTTAGTAGTTCACTATTCATATATTTTGCATTATTATATATTTTTCTTGTTTTTAAAACTCTACTACTAAATTATCTGAAAATGACGCAAAATCCTTGTAACCAATAGAACTTTTTTCCTACTTTAATAAATGCTTCATATTGTTTACGCGTTATAAAACATTCTAGCCGTGGTGTTTCCATTATTATTAGATTTTTCACGTATTATAAGATTTTCATTATTATGAGATTTTCCTTTTTTTTCCCGTTCTAAGGAATTAAACGTATTTTGTTCACCTAACTTTTAATGTATCTCCCTCTCTGTCTCCTATATAATACACACACACACACACACATATATATACATATATCTATCTCTCTCTCTCTCTCTCTCTCTATATATATATATATATATATATATATATATATATATATATATATATATATATAATTATTTAATTTATTACAAATGTCCGGAAGATTGGCTATGACGCCATTTGTTCACAGTAAAGGGCAAGACTGCTGGCCATTCATTTAAGGGGCACCCTATAGGTGTCCAGCATTACCCCCTACATGCCGGTCCCGTAATTTAGAACCCAGTCAAGTGACGAGACCGGAACACTTGACCTCGAACCTCCAGAGGTAAATTTGAGAACTTCGAGGACATTGCAGACACGTGCACCGTCCACCATTAGTCAACACGGCGGTGGATTTTGTCTGTGACCGACATCGAACCCGCAACCCTCAGAACACTGGTTCGACGCTTTTGCTAACCGGGCCACCGCGCTCTTATTATATATATATATATAATTATATATATATATATATATATATATATATATATATATATATATATATATATATATATATATATATATATATATATATGTATATATATATATATATATATATATGTATATATATATATATATATATGTATATATATATATATATATATATATATATATATATATATATATATATATATATATATATATATATATATATACATATATACAGTTGTCTCTCTGTTTAACGACTTTCAAGGGACCGTGAAAAATCGTCCTTAAAAAGAATTTGTTAAATAATAACATTTCCCATCACGTCGGAGGGGCCGGGACTGGGAAATATCGTCTTTAAATAGAGATCGACGTTAAGTAGAGCGTCAACTGTATCGTCGTTAAACAGAGAGTCAACTGTATATATATACAGTGGAATCTCGATCTATCGTTTTTCAAGGGACCGATTGAAATGAACGATAAATGCGGGAAAACGATAGATGCAGAAACATAACAAATCAATATGATCGTTGGGACTGGATAAAATGAACGACACATACGGAAAAACGATGGATCCGAAAACGATCGATCGAGATTCCACTGTATATATATATATATATATATGTGTGTGTGTGTGTGTAAGTAAAGCTTAAGAACGCTGTTAATTATATAAACAGGTTCCCATACCTGGCATCAGAATCCGATTTCTATCAATCACCTATGCCATATATTCATGCCAAGGTTTGCATCGAAAACTTCGGGATTTTTTCCAAGTCCTCGTTGCTGCAGCCTAGACAACTCTGCCTCGTCTTGAGAAAATCGGAAAAGTGTAGCAGTCTACTAACTTCCCAAAGTGAAACAGGAAATTTCTACTAATCAATATATTAGCCGCGACAAAAAGGAACGGTAGTTCGAATTGATTTAGATATTAAGGGAAGGAGAGAAAATTCGATTTGTCCTCTCCCGAGATCTCGGTCGGAATCGAGGCATATAAATTCGCTATCGGATGCGTGTTGGAAGTCACGACAGTGTGTCGATGCGTACACGTGTATCCGATGAATTCGATTTCGGGAATTCTTTGAATACATGAATACGTACACGATATGTTATAGATTTAACGATATATATTCGTACAAACGAGATAATAGTATAATTTATAAAGTTTAATTTTTTATACTCTCGTTCTATATTACGCAACGAAATTCACGATTACCTTTACACTAGTGATTCTTAACCAGTTTTTAATTTATATATATATATATATATATATATATATATATATATATATATATATATATATATAGTGGAATCTCGATCTATCGTTTTTCAAGGGACCGACTGAACTGAACGATACACGCGGGAACATAACAAAGAAATATGATCATCAGGACTGAGTGAAATAAACGACACTTACGGGAAAATGATGATTCGGGGAGCGATCGATTGAGATTCCACTGTATATATACAGTGAAGCTTCTGTTGCTGGCCAACCTTATTCGGCGTCAAAAAATGTCATTTTACCTCCTGTTCCATTCCCACCCCTCAAAACACCTCCAAACGACGAAACCCCATAAAAAATGATATTTTGTCGTTGGGATAAATACAAAGAAATGTCGTGTAGTTAATTATTTCAAAATAAATTAACTAATACTGCCAGTTGAACCAAGAGGAAGATCAATCGTTGCAGGAGAGAAAACTTACTTAAATAACACACACACACACACACACACATATATATATATATATATACATAAAGCTTAATAACGAGATTAATTATTTCAATCAGATATCCTAAATACTTGTATCTCTTCTGATTTTTCTGGTCCTATGTCATTTAAATCGAAAATACTTAAGAGGGTGTTTATGCCTTAAAAGTAGGATGGAAAATATAGAGTTTTGCCTCCCAAAATTATCGAATCATAGCAAGAATTCGCTATTCTTCCTAATCTAGAGGTCATAGTAATGTCAGATACGTACAAATGTATCCAGTGATATATTTTACAATGGTACGCATTAATGAAAACGTCCTTTAAATGAATTAGGACTAGAAAAATAAGAAGAGATATAAGTATTTAGGATAGTTTGAGGTAATACTCATTTAAAACCAATAATTTCTGCCTTACAACCCTTTGCGTAAATGCGGGATTCTATAATAATCAGCATACATTCGAGAATTTTGAAACTAAATCATGCAAGCAAATTTCAATTTCGAGCTCATTTTCCCAATACTTAAGCATTTAAAAGTTTTGTTATGCTTATTAAATATGCCTTTGTCAGAACGGCCGTAATGGGTGATAACGTAGTAGTCTGCGGTTTCTATTTCATTCATTCACTTAGTATGGTTTCCGTCTGGCTCAGTTTTGCGCAAATACAAAGATATATGCTACAGTCAATTTGCATTTGAGAATACTGGCATTATAATTTGCATGCAAATTTAATATATTTATTTTTCAGCGTTTACGCATGTGAAATTCGGTTATCATAAACAATAATTGTTACAGATGTGAAATGATGGGATGCCAGATTAATCATGATATAAAAATCCGCAAATAAATTTCATATAATACTTATTTTTTAAAGCTTACGGATTTAAAATTCGGTTAACCTAAACAATTATCGTTACGAATGTGAAATGATGTGATGCCAAATTAAGCATAGTATGAAAATCTGCAAGCAAATTTGATATTATATTTATTTATTTTTAAATTTACTATTATAAAATTTGATTAACCTAAACAACTATCATTACAAATGTGAGAAGATGTAATGTCAGAATAAGCATAGTATGAAAATCTGCAATGAAATTTGAGAGTATATTTATTCATTTATTTATTTTTTGAGTTTACGAATATAAAATTTGGTTAACCTAAACAATTATACTTACGAACGTGAAATTATGCGATGCCAGAATACGCATAGTACGAAATTCTGGAAGCAAATTTGATATTATATTTATTTTTGAGATCTTACGGATACAAAATTTGGTTAACCTAAACAATTATCGTTACAAATGTGGAATGACGTGATGCTAGAATTAATATATTAATGAAGGAAGGAAAAATACAGTTTTATCTCTGAAATTATCGAATCAAAGGAAGAATTCGCTGTTCATCTCAGTTTAGAAGTCATGATGTTGTCAGATATGCACAAATGTGCCCAGTGATATATTTTAGAATGGCACGAATAGAGTAGTAATGGCACGAACGAAATGTATTAGCCTGAGCTTTTCAATTCATTCATACATTTAGCGCGCTTTCTGCCATATATAGTACATTTGCGTAAATGCGTGGTTCTATAATCAGCACACATTCGAGAATTTCGAAGCGAAATTATGCAAGGAGATTTCAATTTTATGTTTATTCTCCGGATTTTACGCTTTTAAAATTTTGCTGACTCCAATAGTTATGTTTATAAATATACATTCTTCAGAATGGCCCAAATAGGTGATAACTTATTAGTTTGTTATTTCTGTATAATTCATTTCATATGCTTTCTGTCTCGCTCAATTTTGCTTAAATACATAGAATACATATTGAATTGACATATTATATACGTATGGAAATCTGCGAGCAAATCTGATGTTATATTTATGTTTTAGCACTTACGTATACAAAATTTGGATAACCAAAACGACTATCGTTACAAGTATGAAGTGATGTGATGCCAGAATATACCCAGAATATACAGAATTTAAAATCACAAGCAGATTTGATATAATATTTTTTTTTCATAACTTACACTTGTAAAATTTGATTGACGTAAACAATTATCGTTACAAATGTGAAATGATGGGACGCCAAAAAACGCATACTATAAAAAGTCCTGAAACAAATTTGATACTATATCCTGGATATTTTGCAAAAGAAGAATTAAAAATAAAAATTTATTTGATATCTACAATATTTCATTGAAGTCCTTTGTAGGATCGATGGACGAAATTATTTCGCCTACCTTAAAAATGGTCTTTTAAAATGACATAACAGATTATTGATCTTGCGTCTTTTATACTGACTTTAACAATATCACATACTTTACCATTGAAATTAACTCTAAGTCTCCTGTTGCGAAGTCTTTGTGTAAAAAACGTCTAAGAAAATAATTTTTAAACTCTGAAAGTATATTGGTAACGGTAAAAAAAAGCTTTTTCCCACTAAAGCGTTAAAATAAAATACAAGTACGTTGTCAGCGATAAAGTTATTTTTCAAAGGAAAACGGTATTTATCTAGAAACAATACGCTGTATGCTAAAATGTAAGTTAAAGAAATGGTAAAGTACCATATGCTATTTGAATGTGGAGTTTCGTGAAATTAGAGTTACATTAAAACATTACTATCTTGTCTTTAGTTATGACGAAATGTTCAGTATTTATTATGTTACAATCCTGACAGTTTGGCAAAACAGGAACTGGAAACAAAATTGATTTAACATCTACTATATTTGTTTAAGGTCCTTTGCAGAAATTCTGGACGAAATTTCTTTCCTTACTTAAAAAAGGCTATTTTAAAATGATTTAGTAAATTATTGAGCTTGTGTCGTTTATATTGTTTTTTAGGAATAGCATAATTTGAGCAATTGTTTTTGAAGGAACACGGTATTTATTTAGAAACATTAAGTGTACGCTAAATGTGAGTTAGGAGTTGGGAAAGTTCCATATGCTATTTGAATATGGAGTTTCACGAAAACAGAGTTACATCAAAACGTAACTATCTGTCTTCAGTTATGACGAAATTATTCCTATTTAAGTTGTGGCAATATTTTCTGTTTTGCAAAAGAGGAATTAAAAATAAACTTTATTTGCTATTCAAAATAGTTGATTAAAATCCTTTGTAGTTGGACGAAATTCATTTGCTAAATGATACCGAAGGGTATTGATCTCGTATCTTCGATAATGACTTTGAGCAATAACGCAAATTTCATCATTAAAATTAACTGTAAAGTCTTCTGTTGCGAAGTCTTTGTAAAAATAGAATAAGAAAATGACTTCTAAACATCTAAAGTAGATTGGAAACAGGATAAAAAGCTTTTTTTTTTAACTAAAATGTTAAAATAAAATTCAATCACGTTCTCAGCGATGCTTTTTTTTAAGGAACACGGCATTTATCTAGAAACAGTATACCGGGTGCTAAAAAGTGAGTTAAAGATATATTAAAGTCCCATATGCTAAATGAATATGGAGTTTCACGAAAACAAAGTTACATTAAAACGTAACCATCTGTCTTCAGTTATGACGACATGTTTCCTATTTATCTTACAGCAATCTTTTATATTTAGCAAAAGAGGAATTACGAATAAACTTTATTTCATATCCAAAATATTTGATTAAAATCCTTAGTAGAAATGCTGGTCGAAATTCTTTTCCTGAATGATATATCAGATTATTGATCTTGTGTCTTTTATATTGACTTTTAGCAGTATCGCATATTTACCCTTAAAATTAACTCTAAAGTATCCTGTTGTGAAACTTATGTATAAATCGTCTAAGAAAATAATTTCTAAACGTCTAAGTATATTGTAAACAGGGTAAAAAGCTATTTTTAAAATTAAAGTTAAAATAAAATTCAAGCGCGTTCTCAAGGATATGTTATTTTCGAAGGCACACGGCTTTTATCTAGAAACAATACACTGTATTCTACAACGTGAGTTAAAGAGTTATTAATGTCCCATATGCTATTTGAATATAGAGTTTCGCGAAAACAGAGTTAACATAAAAACGTAACTATCTGTCTTCTGTTATAACGAAAAGTTTCCTATTCATTTTGTAATCCTGGCTGTTTGGCAAAAGTGGAATTCAAAAATTTTTTTATATATAAAATATTGGAGTAAAGTCCTTTATAGAAATGAAGGACGAAATTGAATAGCCTACTTTAAAAACACTATTTTAAAATGATATAGTAGATTATTGATCATACGTCCTTTCTATTGACTTGAGCAATAACACGTAATTTACCATTAAAAATTAACTCAAAATTCCCCAGTTGTGAAGTCTTTGTGTAAAAAAGTCTACGGAAATCATTTTTAAACGTCTTATGTATATTGGAAACAAGGTAAAAAATTTTTCAAGAAATTGAAGGACATCACAGTTTTAAATATAGCATTCATGAAGGTTAATAAATTTATGTTTTAATCTCTAAAGATTTTAAAATTATTTATATATATATATATATATATATATATATATATATATATTATGCTGATTTACCATAGGAATGAAGATGTATTTTCTATCCAATTTTAATTCACGCGATTACTAAAATTGAACAAATTAAGCGGCGGATTAAGTGTTTAAAAAATTGAATTTTTAACTGTTTTTATCCAAGATTGCTTATTATTGTTATTTCGGGAAGAATATGTTTACGTTTCCTTCAACAATCATACTCGTACATTTAAACTCTTTATTTACTATGCATGTTTTTTCTCTTAGTTTATGAGATACGATCCTTAACAGGATAAAATATATTTAGCATCTAGTACACAAACAGGGGAAAAATTCTATTCTTATAGCATTAAATATTTTCTCTCATAATCTGCAAATCTTAATGCTACACAATTTTAACTCCTCGAGTTATTAGAATTGAATATTGAATTAATCATTAATGTCCTAATTTTGCGGAAGAAACCGCTTCATTGTTGATATCCGCGTATATATATATATATATATATATTAACTACACTAATTTTCCATAGAATTGAAGATGTAATTTTTATCTAGAGATTTACTATCCAAAAGTGCTGAAATTGAAAAATCAAGCGGGTATTTAAATTTTTAAAAAGTTTGAATTTTTCGTATCTTATTCAAGGTCGAATAGTTTTAATTTTCCGAGAAGAAAATATGCCGGTAGCTCGTTCATTTAAACTCTTTATTTCCTATGCGTGATTTTTCTCTTATTTTGCGGGATATGATGCTGAGTGGATAAAAAAATATATATATATATATATTTAACTTCTATTGCACGAACAGGGGAGAAATTCTATACATATAGCAGTAAGTGTTTTTCTTTTATAATCTGTAATTCTTCACAATTTTAATTCCTCGAGTTATCACACCTGATTTTTGAAAGCAAACTCCTAATTTTGCGAATGTTAACGCCCCCTTATTGGTATCCAGATATAATATATATATATAAATTTTCCACAGGACTGAAGATGTAATTTTTATCTAGAGTTTTAATTCACAAGATTACTAAAATTGCAACAAATTAAGCCGCGATTTAAATTTTAAAAATTTAAAAATAATTTAATATTATTTTTATTCAAGATTGTTTATTGTTGTCATTTTGAGAAGAAAATATTCATGTCTCCTCCATCAATTCTCGTCCATCACTCAAACACAATTTTACTCTTCGAGTTCACCACTGAATATCGTGAACTCAAAGTATAATCCGTATAATCTGTAATCTTAACGCAACACAATTTTAACTCCTCGAGTTATCACAGCTGAATTATTGAAGTAAACTCCTAATTATAAAGTCCTAATTTTTTGAAAGAAAAACGCTCCCTTATTGGCATCCGCATACGTTCTAAAACGAAAATAACAACATAAAATGAGCGTACCTTTATCACCGGAAAGGAAACAGGATGGTCATTTTATGTAGTCCATTGTCCGGAGCGAGGATAAAAAAACAAAACAAAGTTACACGAAATATCAATAGAGCACACAGTCTTCCAAACGAGCGAGCGATGCGAGAAATTCAGTTTATCACTATACAATCCAGGCAAAGAACGAGAAACAGCGCTACCAGCCTAGTCCGTGTGGGCAAAGGGGGAACAGTTAAAAGTCCTGGAGTAGCTAGCAGGCACTGCGATTTTGCTGCCTTCTCTCCTAAGTCTCAAGTCCAACTGACTTTATCAATACGAGAGAAATACCGGTCGACCGTCCGGGACACCAATACTTTATACGCTCGACTGCTACCGCCATCTAGCGGCGGAGCGGTAAAGACCAACGACCACCGTGTTTTTCATTTCCCTGGTTGGAACGAGATTGCATGGAAACTCTTTAATCCGATGGAACTTTGGCGAGAGAGGCCTTTTCGAAGGATTGAGGAATCTAATCCTACGCGGTTTTCGCTTTTCCCTCTTCTTTTTTCTTATGGTTTCATCAGAGGTGTTGGTATCGCTTTACCTTGGAAGACCCACACACGACTAGGGGCAAATGGGGGGGGGGGGGGAAGGTTTGAAGAAGTTCCTCTCCTTTTTGGCGACGTGTTTTATATTTTCGGGGGATGGGTTGGTGGGAGATAAATTTTGTTTCCGGAGCTGAGAGCGGGAAATGTTTCGTTCGGGAGAAGCGAGGTTTATTCCGTCTTGCTGTGGGTGAGAAAAGCGCAGGAGCTCTGTGAATGGAGACGTGTGAAATGCGTCTTTTAGTGTGTCACCGCAGATCTTAATATTTTGTGTGTGTGTTTGATAGAGCATTAAATGCGGACTTAACTGATGTTTAATTGATTCGTCCGGCAAAATTTATACGCATTTAACTTTTGAGTACTAATTATTTTGTGTTATAAATTGCGATTTACGTTTAAATCAGTGTGTTAAAAGAGGATTTATTTTTTGAAAGCAATTAGTGCGGCATAAAACGTTAAATTATAGGTTTGCACCGACATGTATTCTGTAATACATGTCGATGCTGTAATACATGTGCTTGTATGCATACTTTCGTTGTAATACTTTCGATTATCAGTGTGTGGATTATTCAGTCTGCGAATTATCTGCGAAGAAAAATTTGAAATCTTTATTCAAAATAATATATCTTTAATTTATTAAAAACTACATGCAAATTTCTTCCGAAATACATATTATATATAAAAAACAAGATTATTGAAACAACAGTTTTCCATTTTTTAAGGAGACGTTTATTTGATAAAGGATGCAATAATTCACTAAAATAACGCTTCTTTAATTTCGATTATAAATAAAGTGATATCATCTAATGTGAGGAAAATTTGTAGTGATATTAAAAAAACATGTCAAAGATTCGATAAAACAAAAACAAAAAATTGTGGATTATATGCATCAATTAAGTTAAAATAAAAAATATATAATAAAAAACGCGAGTGTAGAATGATTGCAATACCGGACCAAAAATACAATACCGGTATTCGGTATTTTTTCAAGCGTTATACCGGGATACCGGTATTAGGAATTTTTCCAAAGAAGATACAAAAGCACAGTTTTTTTCTTTGCCATAATAATTAGTTTTGCCAAAAAAAAACATAAACTATAAAAATATAAACATTTGTGTTATGTACAAATGTAAAATATAGGAAACAAATGTTATAATCAAATATTATTAATAATAGCTGTAAAATAATAGTTTATAACATTAGAAATTAATATATAAATAAAAATAAATCACTATAGTATTACAATAAAACGGTAATTGCCAGTATTTTTTTCAAACGTTATACCGGTTATACGGTATTAACACTGATATTAGGAGTTTTTTCCAAAAAGATACAAAAACACAGTTGTTTTTTTGCTATATGAGTTAGTTTTTGCAAAACAAGTATAAACTATAAAAATATAAACAATTTTATTGCGAACAAATGTAAAATAAAAAAAATAAATGTTACAATCAAATTATTATATAATGGCTATAAATAATAATTTATAGCATTAGAAACAAAAAATATATAGAATTAGAAATTTATAGCATTAGAAATAAAAATAAATCACTATAGTATTACAATACAATGTTGATTACCGGTATTCGGTATTTTTTCAAACGTTATACCAGTATTAGGAATTTTTCAAAAAAAGATACAAAAGCACAGTTTGTTTCTTTGCCACATTAATTAGTTTTTGCGAAAAATGCATAACGATATAAACAATTTTGTTACGAACAAATATAAATAAAGTAACAAATATTATAATAAAATATTATTAATAATTGCTGCAAAACAATAATTTATAACATTAGAAAAAAAAATATAAATAAAAATAAATTACAATAGTATTACAATACATTAGTGATTACCGGTATTCGATATTTTTTTCAAACGGGATTTTATACGGGAATTAGGATATTTTCATAAAAGATACAAAAGCACGGTGTTTCTTTGCCACATTAACTAGTTTTTGCAAAAAATGTATTGAATATAAAGATATAAACAATTTTACTACGCACAAATATAAAATAAAGGAACAAATGTTATAATCAATATTATTAACATAGCTCTACAATAATAATTTATAACATTAGAAACAAAAAATATAAATAAAAATAAATCACTTCAGTATTTCAATACAATGAAGTAACAAAAACATTTTAGTATTATTATTGAGAAGAGGAAATAACAAATATTTTTTTTTGTGCAGTCTATTGTATAATATCTCTTCTAGCTGAAAACCCGCAATTCGCTACGGAGTACATCCAATTAAATACAACGGTCAATGTATGCAATTAATGCCAAAAAAGTAAATATTTACATAAATAAATATATATATATATATATCTATATACAGTGGACGCTCGTTAATTCGAATGCAAAGGTTCTCAGAAAAAAGTTCGAATTATCCGAAGTTTCGAATTATCCGATGTTAAGAGAAAATATATAACTTTAATGTGTATCACTGAAGAAGAAACTCTCCTAGTATGTATATACCCCAGAAATATATTATACTATGTTATCTAAAGTTAAACATATTAAAAAGCAATACAGACTTACTTTAATCATAAAATGAAGCAGAAGATTTGGAGTATAAAGTAATCTGTTATTAAAAATATGAATTACACTTTGGGGAAAAACTGTAAACTGGATGTTTGGTTTTGTTTATGATGCCTACATTGTTCAGTCAGCTTCTCGATTTGAAGTAAACATTTCAATTCATTTTCACGAGGAAGGTTCCATATGAATAAATGCTTTCATAGTTTTAATAGAGTCCATTATGGCTTTGTCCATTATAGCGCATTAAAATATCTTCGGCAGGTAAGTAGAGAAAGCTCTGGCAGTTTCCTACCGAAATTAGTGCATACGTCTTCGTTTACATCAGAGCTTTGGCCACATACAGTTTGATAAGATATATTGTGCCTTGACTTAAATCGAGAAAGCCATCCATCACGCATTTAAAATCTTCAATACCCATTCGACTTGCCAATTCATCAGCCTTCGTCAGCACTAGGGTTCCATTTATCGGAAAATTTCGAGATCTAACATCCTGGAACCATAGCAGTAGAGCTTTTTCTAGAACTACTTGGGACGCTTTCCCATGCGTTCTTCCTTCCTCTAGCAAATTTTGATTTTTCCGATGAATCTAAAATTGACTCCTTGTTTTTCAAATCAGTTGACAAGGCATTTTTTTTTAATTCCATAGTCAGCTGCTAACTTTGTTTTACATTCGCCATTCTCTACTTTCTTTAAAATTTCTACCTTTGTCTCCAAAATTAGGGTTTTGTACTTTCCACGCGTAGAACATCCTGAATTTTTACACTTTCACATCACACACTGGGGAAGAAAAACTAGATCACATTAACTTGTCTGCACTGCAGGTATAACTGACGCAGCTCCCTAGAATCTGAAGTAAAGACTAGTTTTTCTGAAATTCTAAGAAAATCGATCCAAATAAAGGAAAATTGCTTATTCCGTTTAGCACTAATAAGGACAATAGCTACTAACGTTTAGTGGACATGCAATGGTCTAGAAATGCAGGCATGTTCCTCTTTACACAGAAAAGAAATTTTGACACACAAAATAATAAATACAGTGTGTATTTTTTTCCATTAAACGAGGAAAAAGAATTTTTTTGTCAAATTTTTAGTTCGAATTAACCGAAGTGATAAAAATTTAGTTCGAATTAATGAGTTTTTTTAACATTAACTCCAATACAACTGTTTTGGGGCCTTTGGATTAGTTCGAATTAACCGAAAGTTCGAATTAAACCGAGTTCGAATTAACGAGCGTCCACTGTATATATAATATCTAATATATATAATATATATATATATATATATTATATATATATATATACAGTGGAATCTCGATCTATCGTTTTTCAAGGGACCGACTGAAATTAACGATAAATGCGGAAAAAAACGATAGTATGCGGGAACATAACAAAGCAATATAATCGCTGGGGACTGGAAGAATGAACGACACATGCGGGAAAAAGATGATTCGGAAAACGATCGATCAAGATTCCACTGTATATATATATAATAAAAACGACGATCAATGTATACAATTGATGTAAAAAAAAACAAAAAAAATATTTATAAAAAATCGTAAGAGATATTTTCTAGAAAAATAAAGTAGGAGAAAAATATTCAAATAAACTCTAATAGGAC
This sequence comes from Dolomedes plantarius, assembly GCA_907164885.2. Lineage (NCBI taxonomy): Eukaryota > Metazoa > Arthropoda > Arachnida > Araneae > Dolomedidae > Dolomedes > Dolomedes plantarius. The sequence continues at coordinate 136,207,165 of OU015496.1, forward strand.
ATACGAAAGAATATAGTACAGTTTGAGGAACATATCTTTTACTGTATTTTAATATTATTTTGGATAATGCCAATCGTCTGCCGCCATTAGCAAGGGAAAAAATACTTTTTGTCTATTTCATTGTTATGGACGTGGACGATAAATTTATTTAAAGTACCAGAAAACGAAATCACGTGATCAGCATTTAACAAATTAAATTCTAAAATGAATCTTTAAAAATTCACCCCAAATCAGAAAATCGAGGTAAAGATTCGAAAAAAGATTTCATTTTTAAAGCAATTTTTATTATCTTTCTCGTGATATAAATTTCCTAACCCTCAAATTATTATTTTAAATGCAAACTTAAAAAAGTTACTAAAACAGCTTGAAAATTTAATTTTAAAAAACCTAAGAAGAATTTTTAAAAATCTTTTCTTAGTGCACCCCTACACTATAAGAAGAATCGCCAATGCAAAATTTCAGCACCTTTAGGTCCAGCGGTTTGATCTGTACGTTGTATGTACAGGTCAGGGGTAGTCAGTTACGGAACTGTTTTATATATACAATTATTAAAGAAAAACCAGCAAATTTATTAACTGCGTATTTTTAAATATGATCGATCGTGAAAAACATAATGAATCTATTAAACTGTCATTAAACGGGAATATATTTTGTGCCACAATTTACCTGCAGTTATAAATACACTTTCTGCATCTACGTCGGTTAGTGGTAGGAGTACTCTGAATAAAGAGCGATATAATTACTCTAAATATTCGCATCGAAGTCCCTTATCTTCTCACAATTCGGTCTCTCATCTGACGGTTTTGAATAATCTATTTTTTTTTGTATTACTTTTGTAACATTGTTTGTAAATATTGTTTTTATT
>OU015496.1:136208129-136280629 GCA_907164885.2 Dolomedes plantarius
CCTAATTTTTGCGAATGTTAACGCCCCCTTATTGGTATCCAGATATAATATATATATATAAATTTCCACAGGACTGAAGATGTAATTTTTATCTAGAAGTTTTAATTCACAAGATTACTAAATTGCAACAAATTAAGCCGCGATTTAAATTTTACAAAAATTTAAAAATAATTATATTATTTTTATTCAAGATTGTTTATTGTTGTCATTTTGAGAAGAAAATATTCATGTGCTCCTCCATCAATTCTCGTCCATCACTCAAACACAAATTTTACTCTTCGAGTTCACCACTGAATATCGTGAACTCAAAGTATAATCCGTATAATCTGTAATCTATACGCAACACAATTTTAACTCCTCGAGTTATCACAGCTGAATTATTGAAGTAAACTCCTAATTATAAGTCCTAATTTTTTGAAAGAAAAACGCTCCCTTATTGGCATCCGCATACGTTCTAAAACGAAATAACAACATAAAATGAGCGTACCTTTATCACCGGAAAGGAAACAGGATGGTCATTTTATGTAGGTCCATTGTCCGGAAGCGAGGATAAAAAACAAAACAAAGTTACACGAAATATCAATAGAGCACACAGTCTTCCAAACGAGCGAGCGATGCGAGAAATCAGTTTATCACTATACAATCCAGGCAAGAACGAGAAACAGCGCTACCAGCCTAGTCCGTGTGGGCAAAGGGGGAACAGTTAAAAGTCCTGGAGTAGCTAGCAGGCACTGCGATTTTGCTGCCTTCTCTCCTAAGTCTCAAGTCCAACTGACTTTATCAATACGAGAGAAATACCGGTCGACCGTCCGGGACACCAATACTTTATACGCTCGACTGCTACCGCCATCTAGCGGCGGAGCGGTAAAGACCAACGACCACCGTGTTTTTCATTTCCCTGGTTGGAACGAGATTGCATGGAAACTCTTTAATCCGATGGAACTTTGGCGAGAGAGGCCTTTTCGAAGGATTGAGGAATCTAATCCTACGCGGTTTTCGCTTTTCCCTCTTCTTTTTCTTATGGTTTCATCAGAGGTGTTGGTATCGCTTTACCTTGGAAGACCCACACACGACTAGGGCAAATGGGGGGGGGGGGGGAAGGTTTGAAGAAGTTCCTCTCCTTTTTGGCGACGTGTTTTATATTTTCGGGGGATGGGTTGGTGGGAGATAAATTTTGTTTCCGGAGCTGAGAGCGGGAAATGTTTCGTTCGGGAGAAGCGAGGTTTATTCCGTCTTGCTGTGGGTGAGAAAAGCGCAGGAGCTCTGTGAATGGAGACGTGTGAAATGCGTCTTTTAGTGTGTCACCGCAGATCTTAATATTTTGTGTGTGTGTTTGATAGAGCATTAAATGCGGACTTAACTGATGTTTAATTGATTCGTCCGGCAAAATTTATACGCATTTAACTTTTGAGTACTAATTATTTTGTGTTATAAATTGCGATTTACGTTTAAATCAGTGTGTTAAAAGAGGATTTATTTTTTGAAAGCAATTAGTGCGGCATAAAACGTTAAATATAGGTTTGCACCGACATGTATTCTGTAATACATGTCGGTGCTGTAATACATGTGCTTGTATGCATACTTTCGTTGTAATACTTTCGATTATCAGTGTGTGGATTATTCAGTCTGCGAATTATCTGCGAAGAAAAATTTGAAATCTTTATTCAAAATAATATATCTTTAATTTATTAAAAACTACATGCAAATTTCTTCCGAAATACATATTATATATAAAAAACAAGATTATTGAAACAACAGTTTTCCATTTTTTAAGGAGACGTTTATTTGATAAAGGATGCAATAATTCACTAAAATAACGCTTCTTTAATTTCGATTATAAATAAAGTGATATCATCTAATGTGAGGAAAATTTGTAGTGATATTAAAAAAACATGTCAAAGATTCGATAAAACAAAAACAAAAAATTGTGGATTATATGCATCAATTAAGTTAAAAATAAAAAATATATAATAAAAAACGCGAGTGTAGAATGATTGCAATACCGGACCAAAAATACAATACCGGTATTCGGTATTTTTTCAAGCGTTATACCGGGATACCGGTATTAGGAATTTTTCCAAAGAAGATACAAAAGCACAGTTTTTTCTTTGCCATAATAATTAGTTTTTGCCAAAAAAAAACATAAACTATAAAAATATAAACATTTGTGTTATGTACAAATGTAAAATATAGGAACAAATGTTATAATCAAATATTATTAATAATAGCTGTAAAATAATAGTTTATAACATTAGAAATTAATATATAAATAAAAATAAATCACTATAGTATTACAATAAAACGGTAATTGCCAGTATTTTTTCAAACGTTATACCGGTATACCGGTATTAACACTGATATTAGGAGTTTTTCCAAAAAGATACAAAAACACAGTTGTTTTTTTGCTATATGAGTTAGTTTTTGCAAAACAAGTATAAACTATAAAAATATAAACAATTTTATTGCGAACAAATGTAAAATAAAAAAATAAATGTTACAATCAAATATTATTAATAATGGCTATAAATAATAATTTATAGCATTAGAAACAAAAAATATATAGAATTAGAAATTTATAGCATTAGAAATAAAAAATAAATCACTATAGTATTACAATACAATGTTGATTACCGGTATTCGGTATTTTTTCAAACGTTATACCAGTATTAGGAATTTTTCAAAAAAAGATACAAAAGCACAGTTGTTTCTTTGCCACATTAATTAGTTTTTGCGAAAAATGCATAACGATATAAACAATTTTGTTACGAACAAATATAAAATAAAGTAACAAATATTATAATAAAATATTATTAATAATTGCTGCAAAACAATAATTTATAACATTAGAAAAAAAAATATAAATAAAAATAAATTACAATAGTATTACAATACATTAGTGATTACCGGTATTCGATATTTTTTCAAACGGGATTTTATACGGGAATTAGGATATTTTCATAAAAGATACAAAAGCACGGTTGTTTCTTTGCCACATTAACTAGTTTTTGCAAAAAATGTATTGAATATAAAGATATAAACAATTTTACTACGCACAAATATAAAATAAAGGAACAAATGTTATAATCAAATATTATTAACAATAGCTCTACAATAATAATTTATAACATTAGAAACAAAAAATATAAATAAAAAATAAATCACTTCAGTATTTCAATACAATGAAGTAACAAAACATTTAGTATTATTATTGAGAAGAGGAAATAACAAATAATTTTTTTTTGTGCAGTCTATTGTATAATATCTCTTCTAGCTGAAAACCCGCAATTCGCTACGGAGTACATCCAAATTAAATACAACGGTCAATGTATGCAATTAATGCCAAAAAAGTAAATATTTACATAAATAAATATATATATATATATATATATATATATACAGTGGACGCTCGTTAATTCGAATGCAAAGGTTCTCAGAAAAAAGTTCGAATTATCCGAAGTTCGAATTATCCGATGTTAAGAGAAAATATATAACTTTAAATGTGTATCACTGAAGAAGAAACTCTCCTAGTATGTATAACCCCAGAAAATATATTATACTATGTTATCTAAAGTTAAACATATTAAAAAGCAATACAGACTTACTTTAATCATAAAATGAAGCAGAAGATTTGGAGTATAAAGTAATCTGTTATTAAAAATATGAATTACACTTTGGGGAAAAACTGTAAAATGGATGTTTGGTTTTGTTTATGATGCCTACATTGTTCAGTCAGCTTCTCGATTTGAAGTAAACATTTCAATTCATTTTCAGAGGAAGGTTCCATATGAATAAATGCTTTCATAGTTTTAATAGAGTCCATTATGGCTTTGTCCATTATAGCCGCATTAAAAATATCTTTCGGCAGGTAAGTAGAGAAAAGCTCTGGCAGTTTCCTACCGAAATTAGTGCATACGTCTTCGTTTACATCAGAGCTTTGGCCACATACAGTTTGATAAGATATATTGTGCCTTGACTTAAATCGAGAAAGCCATCCATCACTGCATTTAAAATCTTCAATACCCATTCGACTTGCCAATTCATCAGCCTTCGTCAGCACTAGGGTTCCATTTATCGGAAAATTTCGAGATCTAACATCCTGGAACCATAGCAGTAGAGCTTTTTCTAGAACTACTTGGGACGCATTTCCCATGCGTTTCCTTCCTCTAGCAAATTTTGATTTTTCCCATGAATCTAAAATTGAGTCCTTGATTTTCAAATTAGTTGACAAGGCATTTTTTTTAATTCCATAGTCAGCTGCTAACTTTGTTTTACATTCGCCATTCTCTACTTTCTTTAAAATTTCTACCTTTGTCTCCAAAATTAGGGTTTTGTACTTTCCACGCGTAGACATCCTGAATTTTTACACTTTTACATCACACACTGAGGAAGAAAAACTAGATCACATTAACTTGTCTGCACTGCAGGTATAACTGACGCAGCTCCCTAGAATCTGTAGTAAAGACTAGTTTTTCTGAAATTCTAAGAAAATCGATCCAAATAAAGGAAAATTGCTTTTTCCGTTTAGCACTAATAAGGACAATAGCTACTAACGTTTAGTGAACATGCAATAGTCTAGGAATGCAGGCATGTGCCTCTTTACACAGAAAAGAAATTTTGACACACAAAATAATAAATACAGTGTGTATTTTTTCCATTAAACGAGGAAAAAGAATTTTTTTGTCAAATTTTTAGTTCGAATTAACCGAAGTGATAAAAATTTAGTTCGAATTAATGAGTTTTTTTAACATTAACTCCAATACAACTGTTTTGGGGCCTTTGGATTAGTTCGAATTAACCGAAAGTTCGAATTAACCGAGTTCGAATTAACGAGCGTCCACTGTATATATATATATATATATATATATATATATATATATATATATATATATATATATATACAGTGGAATCTCGATCTATCGTTTTTCAAGGGACCGACTGAAATTAACGATAAATGCGGAAAAACGATAGATGCGGGAACATAACAAAGCAATATAATCGCTGGGACTGGAAGAAATGAACGACACATGCGGGAAAAAGATGATTCGGAAAACGATCGATCAAGATTCCACTGTATATATATATAATAAAAACGACGATCAATGTATACAATTGATGTAAAAAAAACAAAAAAAATATTTATAAAAAAATCGTAAGAGATATTTTATAGAAAAAATAAAGTAGGAGAAAAATATTCAAATTAAATCTAATAGGACATACGAAAGAATATAGTACAGTTTGAGGAACATATCTTTTACTGTATTTTAATATTATTTTGGATAATGCCCAATCGTCTGCCGCATTAGCAAGGGAAAAAATACTTTTTGTCTATTTCATTGTTATGGACGTGACGATAAATTTATTTAAAGTACCAGAAAACGAAATCACGTGATCAGCATTTAACAAATTAAATTCTAAAAATGAATCTTTAAAAATTCACCCAAAATCAGAAAATCGAGGTAAAGATTCGAAAAAGATTTCATTTTAAAGCAATTTTTATTATCTTTCTCGTGATATAAATTTCATAACCCTCAAATTATTATTTTAAATGCAAACTTAAAAAAAGTTACTAAAACAGCTTGAAAATTTAATTTTAAAAAACCTAAGAAGAATTTTTTAAAAATCTTTCTTAGTGCACCCCTACACTATAAGAAGAATCGCCAATGCAAAATTTCAGCCCTTTAGGTCCAGCGGTTTGATCTGTACGTTGTATGTCAGTCAGTGGGTTAGTCAGTTACGGAACTGTTTTATATATATAAATTATTAAAGAAAAAACAGCAAATTTATTAACTGCGTATTTTTAAAATATGATCGATCGTGAAAAACATAATGAATCTATTAAACTGTCATTAAACCGGGAATATATTTTTGTGCACAATTTACCTGCAGTTATAAATACACTTTCTGCATCTACGTTGGTTAGTGGTAGGTACTCTGAATAAAGAGCGATATAATTACTCTAAATATTCGCATCGAAGTCCTTTATCTTCTAACAATTCGGTCTCTCATCTGACGGTTTTGAATAAATCTATTTTTTTTTGTATTACTTTTGTAACATTGTTTGTAAATATTTTTTTTATTTATAGCTAATACCGGTATTGAAATCACTAATCGAAACACAAATGAGAATCAAATCGAATCAAAAAGGGAGACAGCAAATGATTTATCTTATTACTGCCAAATCAATGAAAAAAAAATACGTACTTCAAATAACAGTAGATGTCCAATAATTTAAATCAAAACTTTTGATTAAAAAAAATATTTATAACTTATAGTAATACCGAAATGACAGTATTTATCCTTAGCAAATACTGGTTTTTGATATTGCAAAAGAGCGTGAAATACCAGTATTTGATATATCGTATTGTAATCACTACGAGTGTAATATGATATTTTGAAAAATACAGTGAAAGTGAATAGTAATTGGATTATCTGTGTTTTTCGATTATTCGGTCTTTCTGTATATATAATATATATATAATATATATATAATATATATATATATATATATATATATATATATATATATATATATATATATATATATATATATATATATATATATGAGGAATTTTTCAAAAATATTTCTTAGTGCACCCCTACACTATAAGAAAAATCGCCATGCAAAATTTCAGCCCTTTAGGTCCAGCGGTTTTGTCTGTGCGTTATCTGTCAGCCAGTTACGGAATTTTCTTTATACATATAGATATGCGTGTGTGTGTGTGTATAAAGACTTCCACATAAGGCTCTAGTAACTATTTGTAATAGCTGTTAGACTCCCAACTCTCAATACATTTTTTCCATATTATACATTATCTTCACAGCAATACAATACTATCTCTGAGGGAGAACATTAAGTAATGGGACGCTGTAATTTCTTAACGTTACCAACGACATTAGTGCTTCGGTAAAATATTCATATTATTTTCACGCCTTATTTGCGCATAATAGCTCTATTAGACAAGGGAAGAGAAGTTAATGTTTTAGGGGGGATATTCCTGTGGTCACGATGAGATGACTTCCTCTGTACTTTTCCGACAAATGGAGACGTGATTATAACTCGCAAAGCTGTAATCAGTGGTATGCAGATATGCATTATTCCGTAGATAAGATAATGAATAAGAGAAAAATAATGTTTTCAAATGGTGAAGCAGACTTTGTAGCAAATGATGACAACGTAAAGTTCTCAACCATTACCTTGTTTTGTGATACAAAAGAAATGTTAAAAAATAAAAAAAAAATAAAAATTTTTTTTTATCAAATGCAAGTGTGGTATTTATGCTGTGTTAAGTCTTCATACTGTTTCTACAATTAGCACACACTGAAACTGCTGGAGGTTATATATGAGATATGATAATTATCTAATGACTGCTAGATTGTTTCATAGAGTAGTAGACGAGCAATCTATAACATAATATATATGTATATATATATATATATATATATATATATATATATATATATATATATATATATATATATATATATATATATACACATATATATATATATGCATACACACACTGTTAGACAAAAAAAAACTAATCACCAAGAAAGAGTTATCCGAATGAGAAAAAAATCGGTTGATGTGATGTACATGTACAGAGAAACAAATGATTACAATTTGAGAAAAATTGGATGGCTTATTCAAGAGAAAGATCTTTACAAAGTGAAAAAGTCAATAACGCGTTTGATCCATGTCTGGCCCTTATGAAAGCAGTTATTCGGCTTGGCATTGATTGATAGAGGTAACGGATGTCCTCCTGCGGGATATCCTGCCGAATTCTGTCCAATTGGCACTTTAGATCGTCGAAATCCCAAGCTGGTTGGAGGACCCTGCCCATAATGCTCCAAACGTGCTCAATGGGTGAGAGATCCGATGAGTTTGCTGGCCAAGGTATCGTTGGGCAAGCACGAAGACAAGAAGTAGAAACTCTCGTCGTGTGTGGGCGGGCATTATTTTGCTGAAATGTAAGCCCAGGATGGCGTTATATGAAGGGCAACACATACGGGCCACAACGGGGCGTAGAATATCATCAACGTACCGCTGAGCCGTAAGGGTACTGCGGATGACAGCCAAAGGGGTCCTGCTATGAAATGAAATGGCGCCTCAGACCATCACTCCTGGTTGTCGGCCCGTACGGCGGAAGACAGTCAGGTTGGTATCCCACCGCTGTCCAGGGCGTCTCCAGACACGTATTTGTTGGTTATCGGGGCTCAATTCGAAGCGGGACTCATCAGTGAAAACAATTCTACTCCAGTCAGGGACATTTCAGGTCGAATGTGCCCGACACCACAGCAAACGGGCTTTTTAGTGTAGAGAGGTCAATGGTTTTTTTTTTTTGCTAATGTCACTGGGGGATGAAGACATTACACCCCAATCCGGTGTACATATGAATACAAGAAATAGAAACAGACAAATGACACAATCACAGAATAATTTTATTCACAAACGATGACACCAGCGATGGACGATGGCTTGCAGCTCCCCTTTCTAGACGGGGCTCCATTTGTAGGCGGAAGACTGACCGGTTCCCCAGAATACAACCAAGTCAAATGCGGGAATCGAACCCGCACCCCCGGCGTGAGGCTGATGCCTTAACCAATTAGAAAATGGGGGACGGTCAATGGTAGTCGGTGCAAGGAGTGCCATGAGCTCAGCCCCCTTTCTATGAGCCGCATATTAATGGTCCTTGCGGTCACTGAAGCACCAGTGGCACATACGATCGAGGATAAGGATGAACCTGGGGCTGTGAGTGCAGCTCTAACGATTGCTCGGTCCTCACGTTCTATCTTTTCTCCAGGCCGATCGCTTGCTTCTTGACACTGTGTTCGACCATGGTTCATTCATTCCTGCCAACATCGTCTAATAGTGGCATCGCTCCTATCCAAATATCGAGTGATTCGCCGTATAAGACCAACCGGCTTCTTTGAGCCCAACTACACGTCTTCTCTTAAATGCTGACATCTGCGCGTATTGTTTGTGCACCTGTATGCGAGGCATAGTTACTGTCTACCTTAGTATACGGAATGAAATTCGCAAAGAATTTATGACCTGGAATCAAATTTCTCCTCTTTAAAATCCTGCCAGTTGCGCAGTTAAGATGCGCAGCAGCGTCACATTTTCATTCATTGGCCGCCAAACTTTGAAATTTTGCATTTTCCGTCGAAACCTGTATGCATATGAATTTATATATATATATATATATATATATATATATATATATATATATTATTTTGAAATTAATAATATAGAAAATAGCAATTACAATATATTTACATATATATAGATGATATAATAGTAATTGATAAAAGTAATAACCCTATAGACTTAAATTTTTACCCTCCTAATTTGGAACTAATTAAAAGTAGCCATGATAATATTAATGTAAACTTTCTAGATATTAATATTAAATTAAGTACTAACAATAAATTTACTTTTGACTTATACGACAAAAGATCTGACTATAATTTTAATATTGTTGAATTTCAAAATTATCTAACCTGTTTACATAAATCTGTTTTTAATAACATTATTGTAAATCAATTAGTTTGTATAAATAGGCTATGTTCTAAAGACAATAGGAATAAGGATATTATAGACTTGAAAGCTGTGCTAACTCGTAATAATTACCCAGTAAGTCTATCCAAAAACATAATTGGTTGTTTTTGTTTTAATGAATAGTTTGTTCTGTTGCATTAATAAGTTAAACATAACAATAGGTTAAAATAAAAATAATAACTACTAAAAATAAAAATAAAAATCATAAGTAAAATAAAATAAAAATAAAATTAACTCATAGTAGTAACAATAATAAAAACTAAATAAATAAAGGAATAATAGTCTTAAAATATGGTAACCTATGTAAGTCAGTAACTGAGTATCCACTACCTCAATGGTTGCAAGTTTTATGACGTCAGTCATCTTGCGGTTACAAGTTCTTAACTTCCACTCTGACTAGCGCCAGGCTTGGTGTTCTTTTGTTAAGTACTTTTATTCAAACTTAATTCATTTATTATTCAATTCTTCTGTTAATAATGGATTGTACGGTGTCTGAGTGTGTTTATTTAATAGATCATACTCATCAGAAACAATCCATTGGTTTTTAGACAGTATTGACACTGCTGATGAAGAAATGCTGTCAAAAACCTTATTCATACTTTTCTTTACATGTTGGATGTTCCTGGCTGCAAGTAGCTTTAGAGCTATTACTGGTTTTCTCTTTCATCTTATTCTTATTTATATATATATATATATATTTAAGTTTTCATAATGTTTCTATGAATATCACACACTAAAACTGATCAAGGTTACTTATGAGATATGATATAATTATATGTTTATAATAATCCGTTTTCTTATGGAGATTTTATTTAAAAACTGTTTGACACCTTATTGAATAATATCATATGACATATTTTTAGCATATAAAAATATAAATAAAAATATAAAAAATATATAATTATAGAAAATTCAAAGGAAATCTTTTAAATTATTCAATATGATATAAATTATTCATATATATATATATATATATATATATATATATATATATATAGATATATATATATATCTATATATATACTCATGGACAAAAAATTAGCTCACCAAGAAGGAGTCGTCAAAATGAAACGAAATTTTACATACGTAATGACTACTTTGATATAAGTAAATGATAAGAAAATCAAAGAAAAAGGATAATTTATTTCAGAGAAAAAGGCAAAAGAACGGAGGAGTTAATACTCCGTTGGACTCCCTCTAGCGCGAATGCACGATGCGACACGATCGGGCATTGAGTCATACAAGTTCTGTATGATGTCTTGAGACATTTCGTTCCATATTTGCTGTAACCTTGCCTCTAGTTCGTTCAAACTCGTGGGATGCCCAACTCGTCGTCCCAAATGATCCCAGATATGCTCGATTGGAGACAAATCTGGGGATCGGTCAGGCCAAGGAAGGGTAGTAACAGTGCGGAGACAGTCTTGTGACACCCTTGCCGTATGAGGCCGAGCATTGTCTTGTTGAAAAATGGCTCCTGGGAGCCGTTGCATGAGTGGCAACACATGTGGTTGCAGGATTTCATGAACATACCGCTGGGCTGTCATGGTGCCACGGAACAATACTAGGGGTGACCGTGTATTGTAGGCAATGGCACCCCATACCATCACACCAGCTGTGGGAGCGATGTGTCTTTGTACAGCAAAGGCAGGATTGAAGCGTGCACCACGGGCTCTCCACACACGAACACGATTGTCATCACTGCCGAGACTGAATCTGGATTCGTCTCGGCAGACGACCTGGTTCCATTCCGCTGCAGTCCAGTTCCCTCGTGCGCGGCAAAACTCCAAACGGAGGCGTCGATGGGTGGGCGTCAAGTGCATCACACGTAATGGGCGCCGCGATACCAACTGTCCTTCAGCCAGGCGCCTTCGTATGGTTCGAGAAGACACAGAGGCCCCTAGTGAAGGTGCTACCTGTGCCTGGATGGCGGCCGATGAAGCAGTTGGCTGTACGCGTGCATTTCTTACGATGTGGCGGTCTTCTGTCGAAGGCATCCTGAGCCTGGTCTTCGTGTACATGACATCTCTCGGGTTCACTGGTCCCAACACCTCCTCACAACACAATCAGAGCGGCCTAATTGACGAGCTACTCGCCTAGCTGACCACCCAGCTTCCATCATCCCGACAATTCTCCCCCTCTCAAACCGCGAAAACTGCTTATATTGTCTTCGAACACGGCGTAATGGCATGTCTATCTCAGCTCTTCCTTTGTAAATGATTCAGCACACTCAAACAAGCTTTGGTTACCTGTTTTATACTCCACACAGAGTACGATGTTCAACGTCCTCTACCGGCTATACGTAATGCGCAATCACGCTGCATTTCTAATCATTTGCATATCTCCCCGACATGTACCTTCATTGCAAGTTTCGTTACGATCCCGCAATTATTTCTTGGTGTGCTAATTTTTTTGTCCATGAGTGTATATATATATATATATATATATATATATATATATATATATATATATATATATATATATATATATATATATAAGTTTTCATAATGTTTCTAAGAAAAGTGCACACTAAAACTGCTCAAGGCTACTTATGAGATATGATATAATTATATGTTTATAATAATCCTTTTTCTTATGGAGATTTTATTTAAGGGGTTTTTTTTTTAAGGGGATTTTAAAACTGTTTGACACCTTATTGAATAATATCATATCACATATTTTTAGCATATAAAAATATAAATATTAAAAATATATAATTATAGAAAATTCAAAGCAAATCTTTTAAATTTTTCAATATGAAATAAATTATATATATATACTAGCTAAAGTACCCGGCGTTGCCCGGAATTTTAAGAAGGTTTGTTAACCAAAATCAATTTAAAAAATTAACACAGTATAAATTAGCCAAAAAAAAGCATGTGAATTGTTATACATATCTCAGTATTTTGGTAGATGCAGTCTTTCATCATTGTACCACTAAAAGCTATAAAGTAAAAATGTCAAATTGTGGAATGTTTGTTAACCAAAATCAATTTAAAAACTTAACACAGTATAAATTACATAACCAAAAAAAAAGCTTGTGAAATGTTATACATATCTCAGTATTTTGGTAGATGCAGTCTTTCATCATTGTACCACTAAAAGCTGTAAAGTAAAAATGTCAAATTGTGGAATGTTTGTGAACCAAAATCAATTTAAAAACTTAACACAGTATAAATTACATAACCCAAAAAAAAGCATGTGAAATGTTATACATATCTCAGTATTTTGGTAGATGCAGTCTTTCATCATTGTACCACTAAAAGCTGTAAAGTAAAAATGTCAAATTGTGGAATGTTTGTTAACCAAAATCAATTTAAAAACTTAACACAGTATAAATTACATAGCCAAAAAAAAAAGCATGTGAAATGTTATACATATCTCAGTATTTTGGTTAGATGCAGTCTTTCATCACTGTACCACTAAAAGCTGTAAAGTAAAAATGTCAAATTGTGGAATGTTTGTTATCCAAAATCAATTTAAAATCTAAACAATTTAGCAAGATTTAACCTTCTATGTTTGGAGCAAAAGAAGCTGATAAGTAAAACATAAAATATACATACATTTATAATAAACCACTAAAAGCTGAAAAGGAAAAATGTCAAATTGTCTTTTGGAAAGTAAAGCTGAAAAGGAAAAATGTCAATTTGTCGAATGTTTGTTAACCAAAATCAATTTAAAGACTAAACACAGTATAAATAACATAGAAAAATAAGCATGTGAAACGTTATACACCCAAATAATTTTTAAAAAATCCAATATAAAAATATATAAATTTATAATTAACTCCTCAGAATTCATCTAGATTTAACCTTTCATCTTTGGAGCAAAAGAAGCTGAAAAGTAAAACATAAAATATATGCATTTATAATAAACCATTAAAAGCTGAAAAGGAAAAAATGTCAAATTGTCTCTTGGAAAGTTAAGAGTTTTAAAAAGTAAAGCTGAAAAGTAAAAATGTCATTTTGTCGAATGTTTGTTAAACAAAATTGATTAAAAAAGTAAACACAGCATAAATAACATTTAAAAAAAAACATGTGAAATGTTATACACATCTCAGAATTTTAGTAGATTCAGCCTTTCATTTTTCAAGTTTAAATTAAAACTGTCAAATTATCTAATGTTTGTTAACAAAAAGTAATTTAAAAACTAAACACAGTATAAATAACATAGATTTAATAACAGTATAAATATCATAAAATATATACATTTATAATAAATCACTAAAAGCTTAAAAGTAAAAATGTCTAATTGTCCATATAAATACCTCCATAAATGCAGGATTCTGTAGCCAAAAAAATATATAAATAAAGTATTAAAGTATTTGTTAAAGGCACTGACTGATGAAAAAATTAACAGAAATCTGCAGTTTGGGCTACACGCACCATAAATGCAAGATTCTGTAGCAATAATAGAAACATTCTGTCCTTATTAAACTCCATATAAATCTCTGTTCAATTAAACTGATCCAAATATCATCTGAAGTACCTTCATAAACTATGTTTCTCGTTTCTTGATTCGGGGTCAATATGAATGTTTGTTAACCAAAGTCAACTTAAAAACTAAACACAGTATAAATAGCATAGGAAAAAAACATGTGAAATGTTATACACATCTCAGAATTTAGATAGATTCAGCCTTTCACCACTAAAAGCTGAAAAGTAAAATTGTCAAATTGTCTTTTGCCTTGTGAACTCTGCATGAAAAATTAAACATAGTATATAAAAGGGATGGGAAATGTCATACACATCAATACTAAAAAACAACGAATAAATTTTGGTTCGAATTTGACTCTTAGTGTGCTTCAAAATAGTTGAAACTCTTGAAAATAGTTGTTCTCAGATGTACGTGCTTCCAAACGTTGATGACCAGAATAACGCTTGACTATGCAGTGAAGGATATTTATATCTGGGCAGGTATGATTTATGAGTACAAAAAAGAGACTCCATTGAATTTCTCTTTAAGTTAGATGTCAGATTGCAACTCTATGCATTCCATTTGAAAATTTGCTAGCATTATATCTATGTCGACTGTAAATAGAATAGAAAACATGCAAAAACAAAAATTGTTTATTTTCCCCGAAGTCCTGAAATCAATTTTAAATTCTTGTACTAAATCGGAAAGTAGGGCTGCGTATTTTATAACATTTTTAGAATTGTGCTTGGGAAATTAAAATAGTAGCATTAAGATTTTTATGCAGTTATAGGCATTTTAGCTAAATTTCAATAAAAATTACTTCAAATTGACCAATTTATAGAAAAAGTATTCTATTTACAGTTAAGTTTTTGTTTCTTTTTTTTAATTTTTAAGTGCTATTTTACCATAAAGCACCAAAAAAAAACCTTTAAAAAATAATTTTTTAAAACAAACAAATGGAATAGCTAAACACAAACATAGTTAACCGTAAATAAATCGCAAAACTGTGCTTAAGTTTAGACTGATTCTTTTTAGTTAAGATATACTAATTTTTATGCTTTTAAAAGTACATCGTGAATTATAAAATTAAGAACAATATAAAATACAGTAACGGATTATTGCTTCTTTTAGGAAACAACAAAACAATGTTTCAAATTCAAACTTGTGTAACTACTGCCACTCGCTGCTACTGTCGTCTGATGAGCAAAAAAAATTAAATAATTCAATATTATTCTGATTTTTCACGCTAGTGGAAAAAATACCACGCCCACTTTAGAGTCACTTGAAATAATTAAACACACACAAATATATAAATTACACAAAAGGTTTTTTTTAAAAATTCTGTAATGTGTCTAAATCTCCACTATGGAAATATATCGGAGAATTCCATCATTTTAATAAGAAATTTCTAAAATGAAAATAGCAACAAATAACGTCTGTTTATAATCTGAAGACGATGTTAATTTCACTGAAATGTTTTAAAATATAAATTTTAGATAAGAAATATTTAACGCATTTACTACGCATTACATCGTTTCAATAAGAAATGTCTGAAATGAAAATGGCAACAGAGAACGTTTGTTTACAAAATAACACGGCGAAAATAAACGACGATCGTTAATCGAAATGTCTTAAAGTATAAAATCTGACTTGAAAGATTATTATTTTCATTTATTATTCTGGTTTAATATATAACTTGAAACTTTTTGATTTTATTTATTTTTATCTTTTCGCTCGCTGTCAGCTAACCCTAACGTGGACGCCATATTCAGAGGGATGATGCCACAAAGTGTAACAGCTTACATTTAGTTTCAAAATTGTGGTTTTTTATTAATTAAAAATCAACGGTAATTAATTTCGATTTTTGAAGTTCTTCAGACCCTCGGCTGTTTTTAAAGACGCCTGTATTTAAAATTTCACGATCGTTGCTCCTAAACTGTGGATTTCTATACAATTACAGAGATACAAACATTCATTTTTATATATTAGATATATATATATATATATATATATATATATATATATATATGTGTGTGTGTGTGTGTGTGTGTGTATGTATAACCTAAAGGAACATACTCTATCGCCTAGTGTTATTTATGCCTGTTTCATATCTATAAATTAAGTGTATTAACTTTTCTTTTAGAATCGACAACTGTACTTAATCTTACTTAATAGCTATTCGTTCATATTTGATGAGGAATTAAAGGTTCCCCTTGAAAAAAGAATGTCTCATTAAAATATTTTTCACTTCTTTCGGCAAAACATATTAAGTTTGATGAAAAAAATAAAATCATATCTACCTTACCTTTTTATAAGATTACATCAGCAAAATAATTCACTAGAGATTTTTATCATTCCACTAAATAAATATAATTATTCATAAATTTAAAAAAAAGTATAAATATTTAATTTACTCCGAACGACGATAATAAATCCTTTTTTCCCCTTTGCCACAAGTGGATATTAATACTGTATTGTGTATATGGAGGGAAACAAACATGCTTTATTGAAATGGATAGCATTAAGTTCTTATGACCGGCCAGACAGACACTGGGAAAGAAGGAATCGCAAATGACAGATGGTAAGCGACACAGCAAACAAACAGCAAATGGATACAGACCGGAGATAAAATCTTAATTTATTCTTTTCATGAAAGGAGGTAGCTGTGCTGCAACGGTAAAAGCTATGTCATTTATTGATGATATCATTTTCGTATTTCTATCTTATCCCCAAAAGAGATGTCGTAGTTATTCATTAATTTTATTGCTTATTTTATAATTTTGTATTGGTGCTCTAGATTACTGAACTATAAGATTTCTTGATCATTTTAAAATAGTTGTTGAAAAATTTTCTTTCGGTACGCCATTATCTCAAAATTTCCTTTTTCTCAGTATATAAGTTAAATCTGAGTCTTGTAATGTTAGAAATATATTAACTCTCTTATATACTGTAGGATGTAAAGTTCTGTTTGACTGTTTCAATGGCATATTTACCTTATTTTTCGGAGCATAACACGCACCTTTATAAATAAAAAATAGACTTAATATTGGGGTGCGTCTTATAGTCCGAAGGTAATATTAAAATAAAATGAATATTTTATTATATATATTATATATATTTATAAATAATATATACTAGCTGAAAACCCGTACTTTGCTAAGGAGAACATTCGAATTAAATACAACAGTCAATGTATGCAATTAATGCCAGAAATATGTGTATATATATTCATAATAAATACAATCAATGTATGCAATTGATGTAAAAAAACGAAATTTTTTTCTTTTTATAAAAAATCGTAATGGAAATTTTTATGGACAAAATTATGTAGAAGAAAACATTCAAATTAAATCTAACAGAACATACTACAGAATATAGAACAGTTAATAATGTACAGTTTGAGGAAAATTTATTTTACTGTATTTTAATATTTTTTTTGGATAATGTCCAATCGTTTGCCGCATTAGCAAGGAAAAAATATTTTTTTGTCTATTTCATTGTTATGAAAGTGATTTAAAATTAGTTTAAACTATCACAAAAAGAAAAGAAACCACGTGATCAGCATTTAATAAATTAAATTCTAAAAATTAATCTTTAAAAATTCACCAAAAATCAGAAAATGGACGTAAAGATTCGAAAAAGATTTCATTTTAAAGGAATTTTTATGATATTTCTTGCAATATAAATTTTACAACCCTCAGATTATTATTTTAAATGCAAATTTTAAAGAATGTTACAAAAACAGCTTAAAAATTTAATTTAAAAAAATCTAAGAAGAATTTTTCAAAAATCTCTCTTAGTGCACCCCTACAATATAAGTAGAACCGCCATGCAAAATTGCAGCCCTTTATGTCTAGCGGTTTGGGCTGTCCGTTGTATGTCAGTCAGTCAGTCAATTAGGAAGCTGTTATATATATTTTTATATATATATAGTATATTTATTGCCCAGTTAGCAAGAGCAGTGGGCCAGTGATCTGAACGTCCCTGGTTCAATGCTCGTCGCTGTAAATCCACCTCATATTCACTAATGGTGGCCGGAGCACGTAAAGTAAGTAGTGACTGCAATGTCTTCCAAGTTCTCAAATTTACCTCTGGAGGTGCGGGGTGAAGTGTTCCGGTCTCGTCACTTGACTCAGTTCAAAATTACGGGATCGGTCATTTAGCCAAGTTGGACTCCGACCCTTGCGGTGCTAATTCAAAACAGGAGCCACAACTTTCAGACCAATAGCCTATTAGGACCTGGTGAATGGAACATCCAACCAGGGGGCATTAGAAACAACAACAACAACAACATATATATTTATTATATATGTTATATATGTTATATATATATATATATATATATATATATATATATATATATATATATATATATATATGATAATGGGGAGAACGGCCGCCGGTCATTGCACTGAAGATTCCGAAACCCCATACCACGGTGAAGAAACTTTGGTTACGCTGGATTACTAGAACAAAACTCCGGTCGAAAGAATTAGACAATGACACCAGATTACGTGGACGACATATTTATTTAATCGCTGCCGACTCCGCCGGGATGAATGCGGCAAGGGAAAGTACACGAGTGCATGCTAATTTTGGACGCTAGAACTTATATAAACTTCATTCTATCACGTGGCAAAAGGGCGTGATTTAATAGTTGATTGGTTTAAAGTTGGTGTTGATGTGCAGAACTGATCTAAATTTGTAGGGACGCCGCGCCGCGCCGCGTTTATTTTCGTTAAAAAGTCAGCCATCTTTAATAATATCGCGCGGGGTTTTACAAAGGCTATTACCATAAGATTTCTATATAAGTTTTACTGGGACGACCATATTGGAATTTGGAATTATTTTTCGGAATTTAACACGAATACCCAAAGGGAATTAAATAACTTAAGAGATTAAAAAAGGGGTATGTAATTTTGAATAGTAAAGTGAGGAATTAATAGTTTTTAAATTTTAAGAGTATTGAATTAAGAAATTACTAGCTTTTTAATATTATATATATATATATATATATATATATATATATATATATATATATATATATATATATATATATATATATATATATATACATACATATATATAAATATACACGCACACACACACACACACACACACATATATATATATATATATATATATATATATATATATATATGTAATGAAATAAGATCAGATTACAGAACTATTAGAATAAGAAATTTATCTTCGAGTGGCTAAACAGACATCTTATCTAATGGAAAGCCAACACCCGAGTGATTCCCGGGGTTTGAGTATAGAGGTATCTGCGGTTGAAGAATTTGCTGACCAAAGATGTTTCTTGCAAGCTGCATCAGTTGTGCAGGACAATTGCCTTATTTGGTCATAGACAGTGTGGCTTGCCCAGGGATTGCTGAAGCTATGAAAAATATTCCTGGGTTCTTGAAAACAGAATTTGGTAATGCCATCTTAAACATGGGAAGGGAAGTTATTTTACAGGGGATCCTTAAATTTTATATCTTTCATATCCCCCCATTTTAAAAACGTTGTCTACCCGGGTGGAGGCTGTCATACATAACATACAAAAATAAAATACAAAATATTACAACGATACAGAATATAACATAAGATTACAAAAATATCTGGCAAAGTCCACAATGGTTCCTCCAGATAGCAGGTCCATGCGGTTTCCCTACTATCCTTTATCTTATTTGCTTCGTATGCACTTAACCATAATTACAGTATAAGTTCAAAATATAAGACTGGTATTCAAAATATAAGACGATAACATAAATTCTAGGGCTACTTGACATATTATCTTGATATATTTGATATGAATAAAACACAATATAAATATTTACACTACCTGGAAACTATCTCTTAACACTGTCCACATATTGTATTATTATTAGTTCTCACCTTATATTCTATTAATACTGACATTGTTTATATCACAATCAAATTCACTCTATTATATTTTTAAACTTCCTTGGGTACTCTTATATTCATAACAATTCTCTATTCATGCGAAATTACAATATCATAATTTATTTTTTTTCATTTCATATCAATATCTCTTCTTTTTCTTCAAAGTACTGTTACATTAATAAAACAACTTCATTACATCAAAATTCGTTTCAATAGCAATACACATTTTATACCTTAAAACACACCTTACTTCTAACAAACAAATCACATTTCTCTCAAACAACCGTGTATCCTCACGTTTGCTGAGGAATGCTGACTATTAAGTTGGAAAGGAGGTTAAAACAAATTCCTCCCACCACTTCAAAAAAATTTTTTGTGGATGAACCAATATAGGTAGATGGATTCAGTTTCTCAACTGTAGTTGCTCTCAAAGGAAACCCCCAAAAACCAAAAATAAAATTTTGCCGAATGGAAAAAAGTTTCGAGTTGTGTGGCCATCACAATTTTTAAAAATTTTAGAAAAATAAAAACAAAACAAGAACAACTCAAATGAGGAAAAGAATGCATCATGACATTAAATTAAATATTATAAAATTCAAAATTCACCTTAATAATTACAAAATTCAAAATAAACTTCACATCTGTTCGAGAAATTTTTCTCAAAATTATACTACAACTATACAATTGCTTATGAGATCCACATTAATAAATACACACAGAAGTAGCTCAAAAAGAGAGTTTAAACAAGATAGTTTTTTTTTTTTTTTTAAACAACACACAAAGTTTAACCACATAAGTGGAGTCAAAGGGTTGTTAGGCACCCAACAAAACAAAAAGGAAACGGATCTCTGACATTCACATTATTATCACCATTATTATTATCCTTTAAATCAAAAACACATCATAAAATACAAGAGAACAAGTATTTGTTTTTAAATGTATGGAATCAAAATTTATCACCCTTCAAATTTTTTTTTTACAATCTTCCAAACAACTTCCTTTCCTTCTCATTACTATTAATGTACTTTTCATAATCATTCAATAATCAACTAAAAACTCTAACCAATATGTGAATTGAAAGAAACATGTAAAACTGCTCACGCTTGTTCAAAACTTATAAATCCTTCTCTTAATTGATAAAATATGTAATATTCCTCACACTTTATTCAATATATTCAAACTTATCTCGCTTTATACTTTTTTTTCCCTATTTATTTATTCTCTATTCTTTCTATTTTGAGAAATTTCCCGGAGTGGGCGAACATTTATTAGCAGACGGGTGTGAAAAATCATCCGTGGCTTATTATGGTACCCTAGCAGCTATTAGAAGGACGCTCCGTTTATATGACAAACTACGCCTTGAATTTCTACTTTTACACCAGAAAATCTCCTATAGTACTTATATTCCTGACTAACCTTCAACATAATAAAATTACGAAGATTCAAAACCATACTTTAATACTTCAATATAATAAAACAAATTCTTAACTCTTATAATTTCTAAAATATTTTATAAAGATGAGAAAATATTCATGTGGATAATTTAAAGACTCAAATGCAAAAAACATGGAAGAGAAACGAAGAAAGAACATACATCATACAAAATGAAAGAAAGCAAATTTAACTTTTATGCGACTTATTTTTACAGAGGCTCTGAGAAATTATATTTATTAATCACTCATTATTGAGGCGAGAAAGGAAAAAGGAAAACATTATAAAATTGAAAAACAAGTACAATTCCGTAAACACTCGATTCGTCTGAGCGGCGGATGGCTAAACGATATTTATTGCTGTGGAACATAACCTTCAACTATGTGTATACAATAACGTGCACGCTGGCTCTCGACCCATGTTTATAGTAGGAATGACCTACTTTACTCCGTATTTTACTAGATTTAAAACTGCGTGTGAGAAACAGATACTTAAAAGAACGATCTGCAAAGAACGATCTTGGCTAGTTTAAAAAGAATAAAAATAATGTTAAATTTCTGAACAAAAGTATGATTAAATTTACGTTTGTAATTGATTTACCTAACCCTTTTTAGTATCAACATAATTCAAAACATTAATTATAATTTCACATACATAACTTACACACTTTCATAAAATTTTATCATTATAACTTTTACTTAAAGATAATCAATTAATCATAAAAACAGATATGTGAAAAGTTATGCAATTTTATAGACAATTCGTCTTACCTTTAAGAGTCCCAATTTAAATATTTATTTTTATTTATTTATTTTAATAATAATTTTCTTCGGCATAACATTTAATTTTATGGAAATATGTCACCAATGGTTACATAACTTCAAATCCAAACGTTCGTAGGGAAAGGAGTGGGAAAAAGTCTGATCCGGAACAAGTTGTTGACGCAGGAGCAAACATTTTTCTTCTGGTTGCAGCACAACATAATTTAGTAGCAGCATTTCACGATTGGAGTAATTCAAAACAAAGTGAGGCGTTGTGGGCAGGTGAAGAAAGCGAAACAATTTTATGCTGTAATAAGTGACACATCGAAAAAAGGAGAGCCGCGTAAACAGAGACTTGAGCACTCATATTGAAAAAAGGATGATCCGTTGAGGTGAAAACGTAGACATCGCATAAATTTCTTGTACGTAATATTACCATTTGAAGATTATAAAGAAGCTTTTGAAATTCTTGTATGGAATTAAACACTTGAAATCCAGCGGGGTTGACACAAATATGGAAGATATAATACGTTGCATACGTAAAATTTTCTTCGTAACACAATTATAATTAATCATTCGAAAATCGTAGGGCACCCCGGACAAGAATAACATCCTGCCGGCTATAAATTCTGTAATGAAATAAGATTAGATTACAGAACTATTAGAATAAGAAATTTATTTCCGAGTGGCTAAACAGACATCTTATCTAATGGAAAGCCAACACCCGAGTGATTCCCGGGGTTTGAGTAAAGAGGTATCTGCGGTTGAAGAATTTGCTGACCAAAGATGTTTCTTGCAAGCTGCATCAGTTGTGCAGGACGATTGCCTTATTTGGGCATAGACAGTGTGGCTTGCCCAGGGATTGCTGACGCTATGAAAAATATTCCTGGGTTCTTGAAAACAGAATTTGGTAATGTCATCTTAAACATGGGAAGGGAAGATAATTTACAGGGGATCCTTAAATTTTATATCTTTCATATATATATATATATATATATATATATATATATATATATATATATATATATATATATAATTTATTATATTTATTACACATATTTCTTATCTTTATTAAGTAAGAAATTGAAAATATATTTATATACTTAAAAAAATAAAAAAAACATTCTTTTTTAAAACTTCTCCTATAAATTTGAGGAGCATCTTATAGTCCGAAAAATACGACATTTCAGTTTTTTAAATATTTATCTTCTTATTTTATGATTAACAGTATGAAGTTAGAATTATATCTTTTGCTAGAATTTCTTCTATTAACTGATATGGAATGCTTTATAATTTCAGCATTTAATATGTACACATTAACTCTTAATAAGACTTTTGTTTTTAAAGTACTGTAATGCATAATTATGTACGAAGTCTTTAAAACATGCTTATGTATTGAGTCCAATGTGATGACGTTATTTTAACAAACCACTTCTAGTCTAGTGAAAGAATTTATCTTATTTCCTAAAAATTATCAGTATATTTTTTATACACAGTTAGAATCTTATTCACTGGGGTACAAGATTTGCAGAAGTTAAACCCCAGGTTAAAAGAAAAATTATTTAAAACAATTTTTTATATCATATTCGGGTATAATTTTCTTTTATCTTTGTTAGTAACAATATTTCTGTAGTAACCTGAAAGATAAAATCAGAAAATTATACTCAAAATGCATATCTTTAAAAACTCGCATGGAATTTAAGACTGCATAGAATTTTATGACGATGATGGCTTCACAAAATCTTTCTAAGTATTTTCATTTATGAAAAAGCTTACTTTACCTGGAATAGAATCGGATATCTTATGATTCCCAAACAAATGACCAATTTTTAATTTATCGAGCTGCTAAACTGCCTCTTCGTTACCCTGTAAAATTACATTTTTTTCTGATGATGAACTCAGAAAAAAGTTTCCTTTCAAAGCGAATCAACAATGCATGTCAGAGGTTTGAAAGCATTATATAAATATTATTTCAAAGTGAAAAAAAAATATGTTTAAAAGATTTTACTTTCAAAACCGTATCAAGGCAATATCTGTTTGTAAAGAATTATATTGCGGGGAATTAGTGAAAAGAAAAAAAATTCTAAATGTATTTGTTATCCAAATAAATTTATGTTTTCCCCACCACTTAATATTTACCTATTTAATATTTGTAAGCA
The DNA here is from genome assembly GCA_907164885.2 of Dolomedes plantarius. Lineage (NCBI taxonomy): Eukaryota > Metazoa > Arthropoda > Arachnida > Araneae > Dolomedidae > Dolomedes > Dolomedes plantarius. The sequence continues at coordinate 136,232,363 of OU015496.1, forward strand.
AAACCTGTCTTCAGTTAGAATGTAGTATCGATTCTGTGTTTATCTTTTAGTATTTTTCGGGCATCAGTCATAAATTCACATGCCGCTCAGGGACTAGAATCACCCATTTTAATATCACCATACAATAAACCGGAATGTCAGAAATTCACTGTTTGGGATCAGATTACTTTTAACCAGCATCTAGAAATATATTGACAGTCATTAATTGAAAAATAAGCTATGTTATACAATCTGATACATTTTTCCACAATAGTTTAGGAGGCAGCAGCATGGAAACCATAAACCGGAATGGTAGAAATTATGTTTAGGGAATCAGATTACTTTTAACCAGCATCTAGACGGATATTGATAGTCATTAATAGAACAATAAGCTATGTCATATGATCTGATCAATTTTTGTACCATAGTTTAGGAAGCAACAGCATGAAAACATTAAACCGAAATGGCAGAAATTCTGTGTATAGAACCAGATTACTTTTAAAACCAACATCGAGAAGGAACCTGATAATCATTCATCGAATAGTTGGTTATGCTATTTGATCTTATCAAATTTTCCACCTTAATTTCGGAGGCAGCAGCATCAAAACAATAAATCGAAATGGCAGAAATTATGTTTATGGAATCAGATTACTTTTAACCATCATCTAGCAGGATACTGACAGTCATTAATAGAACAGTAAGCTATGTCATATGATCTGATCAATTTTTGTACCATAGTTTAGGAGGCAACAGCATGAAAACGATAAACCGAAATGGAAGAAATTCTGTGTATTGAATCAGATTACTTTTAACCAACATCTAGAATAGAATGATACTCATAATCATTCATCGAACAGTTGGCTATGCCATTTGATCTTATCGAATTTCCTACCTTAGTTTAGGAGGCAGCAGCATGAAAAAAAAAATAAACCGGAATAGCAGAAATTATGTTTTTAGAATCAGATTACTTTTTCCAGCATTTGGAGGGACACTGGCATTCATTTAATGAATGCTAGGCTAGGCGATTTGATCTTATCAATTTTTCCACCTTAGTTTAGAAGACAGAAATATGAAAACAGTACCAAACTTATTTTAGTAGATAGGCTACGCTAGAACTAAGTTTCACTTTATAAACCCTCTTATGCTAGTTACCATCTAATTATAGCAGCGTTTGCAGATACACTGAAGTGCCATTGAATTAGGGATACCTACCTAGTAACGACTTGGGCCTCCTGTGGCCTTGATAACGGCTGCCACACGACGAGGCATAGATTCGACAAGTTTCTGGAAACGTTCCACGGGAATGGCTTGCCAAATATTGGCTAAAGCTGTCCATAATTCAATAAGGTTCTTTGGTGCTGTGTGATGGCCTTTCACGCCTTGTTCCAAAACATCCCAAAGATGCTCAATAGCATTTAAGTCTGGGCTTCTAGGTGGCCAATTCATGACAGAGAAGTCAGAGGAATGCTCATCCAACCAGCCAGTAGCCAACCGGGACTTGTGAGAGGTACAGTTGTCTTGCTGGAAAACTCCATTACCGTGCGGATAACAGAACAGCATAAACGGATGGAGGTGATCACCCAGCAACTCTACGTACCGAGTTGCATTGAGGGAAGTTGGTACACGCACCGAAGATCCCAAACTGTGCACGAAAAACACCCCAGACCATGATTGAGCCACCATGCCCTTGTACAGTTCCAGCCAGGCATGCAGGATCCATGGCTTCATGAGCCTGACGCCATATTCTCAGCCTCCCGTCGGCGTTAAGTAGTCGGAATCGAGTCTCATCACTCCATGCTACTCGTTTCCAGTCCTCTACACTCCAGTCTCTGTGCTCTCTTGCCCAGGCAAGACGTGCAGCCCGATGGCGAGTATAGAGCAATGGTACTCTCGTAGGTCGACGGCTCCCGAAACCCATACGGTGAAGCGAGCGTTGCACAGTCCGTTTACTGACTGTACGACAGGCACCGTCATTAAACTGGGTGGTAATTTGAGCTAATGTTTGGCTTCGCTGGCTACGTACAATACACCTGAGCAGTCTCTCACCACGCACTGTCAAGGCTAATTGTCCTTTGCAGTTTGGCCGATCGCTAGATTTTTTTTCCACCATCCATGTATTCTTGGTATACTCTTGACACTGTAGACCTTGAAAATCCTAGCTGTCTGACGATTTCGGAAATTGAATGGCCTATGCGTCGCGCACCTACGATTTGTCCGCGATCGAAGGCGTCTAAATCAGGCAGTTTACCTATACTGGCAATTCCAACAACTAATTCAGAACAACCACAGTACGCGCTATATATGCAGTTACCACAGCGCCCTCACTTGCGCATACATGATGCGCAGCGCTACACAATTTGCATAGGCTTTGCTATCCCTAATTCAGTGGCACTTCAGTGTATTTTTGGAGCTCAAAGTTTGACGGCTTCGGGATACATGACTAAAATTTATAGTCACCGCTTAAATATTAAAACAAAATTTCATCTGTATTTATTTTCTCTTTGATGTATTCACTGCAGTGCTGTAAAAGCTTTTTTAACATGGGAAATATATTTATGATTGCTACATGAACTTATGAAATATTTTTAGAGAATAGTGGATGAAATAAACAAGAAGCTAAATTTCAGTTTTTCCCAATCAAATTTTTTCCCATTAAATCAATTTTATTAAAATGTCTTAGTAAAATGCCTAAATTGAATTGATTTTCAGTAAAAGAATGAAAAGTTTGATAAAGTTTCTCCTCGCAAAATCTCTTACTCATTGATGCTCCCTTCGATTGATTCATATTTTATCTGTTAACGTGCGAACAACTTGAAGAAAAGCGTTTCCTGTACCTGACTAAAATTTTTTACTTTTCCCCTATTATCTCATAAAAATAATTAAAATGAACCTGAAATCTCTCTCTCATAAACGGCATTCTCATTTGTATTGTTTTTTCTTCAATTGCAATAAACAAAAGCTCGGAAAATCTCTCGAGGAATGCTCAAACTGAAATTGCTTTTCAGTGAAAAAAAAAAAAAACCTCAAGACAATTTCTTCTTAATAAATCATTTTCTCACTTTTGGCAGCTTTACTGATTCATATTTTATGTTTTAACGAGACTAAGGACACACGTTGCATGTTCATGACTAAATAAACATACTTGCCTGCATATAAATCAATATAACTTTAAAAACTGCACGAATCACTCTGAAAAATAATTTGATTTTTTTTTAACTTGCACAAATAGAAACAAATTTTAGTCAAGTCTAATAAAATAATACCCAGATGAAAATTAATTTTAAAAAGTAGTACGTTTTTTAAAAGATTGAAGACAAAAGCTGCATGTTCATGACTAAACATACTTGCATGTCTGACGCTTCAGTATAAAATAATCAATATGATGTTTAAAAATGCATGAATCCCTCACATAAATAACTTTTCTGAATTGCTTCTACTAGCATTTCTATAAACCAATTTTAGTCAAATATAATAAGAAAATGCTCAGACAAAAATTACTTTTAAGTAATATTGCGTTTGTAACAAGCTTGAAGACAAACGTTGCATTTTCATGACTAAACATTGATGCCGAGATAGCCTAATGATAGCACCTTGGGATTTGGCCTGGGGTTGCTCGGTTCGAATCCGACGAACCCTGTTCAACCCATTCGTGCAATGCTGGATATGGGCATATTAAATTTGTGGACCGAAGAGTCTATCTATGAAGTAAATAAATAATCCAACAGAGATAGATAAAAATAATACGAATATAGACAAAAAACAAACAGAAATCAAGCACTCTGGGCATCCACGCACCAACGGCAAGATTCTGTATAAGTGCCGGAACTGAACCATTAAACAACATTGAGGTAACCGACAGGTCTCGTCATCATCTATCTATGAAGGTCAGAGAGGGTGGGAAAACGTACGAGCCTCCCAGATATCGCATCTGGGGTTGCGCTGTCAAATTTGAGGTAGATCTAGGGGGTTTTGTTGGTTCACCTATACGATGCCTCCATTGGAAGTGACCGACAATTCTCACGGTTAAAGTGCGAATATCTTCATTGACAAATGCCCCGCATTAGAAAACAACAACTTAATTACTTTAGTTTAAAATTAACTTTAGTTCGGTGCTAACTACACTAATTTTACTTCAAAGTAGATTTTTGTTTTAGGTGGGTGCTAGTTTTAAATAATCAATATAGCGTTAAAAATGCACGAATCCCTCCGATAAATAACTTATAGAATTTTTTTTTTACTTGTATATCTATAAATCAATTTTAGTTAAATCTAATAAAAAAATGGCCAGACTAAAATTACCTTAAAGTAAAAGAATAAAAATGGCATACCAATTCCAGATTTTGAAATCTCTTTCTGACTTATTGCATCTTGATTGAACCTAACTTAATCTATTAACCAACAAAATACGGTTTAAAACGAACATCGCATGTCGATGACTCAAAATCCTTGCATGCATGCCCGTCACTACACATAAAAAAGATGAAAACAACCTCAAATCTACAAGTATTCCCCCTAGTAAATAATATTCTTGTTAAAGTTTTTTTTCCAACATTAGCATCTCTTAATGGCTTATCATTAAATTTTCAATTTAATCTAACCTCTCCGAAAGAATCCATTTTTATGAATGAAAAACAGGAACACGTACATCAATTTATTAACCTATCGTGCGCCAGTAACATTTGGCAAACTTCTAGATCAGCTTTTGAAGGTAAAAAAACAAAAAAAGGGAGAAAAAAATAAAGCAACGCAATAAATTGTTGTTTATAAAGTCTGAAACGTACAATTACTCACACGGTAAAGATGAAATTTTGTATTCAGTTAGATACAAAAATACGGGTTCGTCACGTAATGTTTTGTTGTTTCAGCTTCCTCAAATTGTTCCGAGAGAGAATGGAGAATTACTACAGCCAAAAGTATTAGAAAAAAACATAAAATAGAGAGAGAAACATTTCAGTGCATTCGCTATGCATCAAAGCAGTAAAGTACGTAGAGTTAAAAAAATAAAAAAATAAAAAAGTAATTTGATGGAGGAATATCGATTGTATTCATGCAATGAGGTTTTCATTCACTCTGGAAAGATTTTACAATGTCATAACTTCTGCAATGATGTAATTTTTGAAATGACGACCACTGAAACAGTATAATCTTCCGATGTTTTTTAGATTATTATTCTGGATAAAAAGGGACTTTGGGGGCGTTACGAATTGAAAAAAGTTTTGCTCACCAGCGTTGCTTGAAAATTAAACTTTTTAAATCATCAAGCTCCGATGGTGTGAGGGAGGTAATTCAAAATAATACTTTTTTCACATCTCAAGGGATACTTAACAGATTCAAGCCCAATTTGGTGATCGAAAGCTCTAGATTTCGATAGTGACGCCTCAAACTGTAATGAACGGTGAAGGATAATTAATTTAGTTATACCTGATATGCCAAGAATTCATTGGATGGTATGAGGGAAGGCATTCAGAATAAGTCTTCACATCTCAAGGAAAACTTAACAGAAGTAAGCGCAATTAGCTGGTCTGCAGCTTTCGACTTTGACAGTGGTGCCAGCAATTGAAATGAATGATGAAAGGCAGTTCGTTGTACATGATATGTCGAGAATTCATTTGATGGTATGGGGAAAGTCATTCAAAATAAGTCTTCACATCTCAAGGTAAACTTAACAAAAGTAAGCGCATTTAGCTGATCCGCAGCTTTCGACTTTGACAGTGGTGCCCGCAATTGAAATGGATGATGAAGGGCAGTCAGTTATACATGATATGCCGAGAATTCATTTGATGGCATAAGGGAAGTCATTCAAAATAAGTCCTCACATTTCAAGGTAAACTTCACTGAAGTAAACTCAATTTTCTCATCCAAAGCTATCGACTTTGACAGTGGCACCCGCAATTGGAACGAATGACGGACAGTTAGTTGCACATTATATGACGAGAATTCATTTGATGGGATGGGGGAAATCATTCAAAATAAGACCTCTTCCCAACTGAAGGGAAACTCAATAGAAATAAGCTCAATTCGCTGATCGGAAGCCCGCAATCGGAATGAAAGATGATAGGCAGTTAGTTTTACATGATATGACGAACATTTATTCGACATTATGAGGGAAGTCATTCAAAATGAGATTTCTTCCCAACCGAAGGGAAACTCAATAGAAATAAGCTCAATTCGCTTTTCGGAAGCTGTTGTTTTTCACAGTATCACCCGCAGTTGGAATGAATGATGAAGGACACTTAGTTATACATGATATGAAGAAAAATCATTTGATGGTATGAGGAAAGTTATTCAAAGTAAGACTTCTTCCCATATAAGGGGAAACTTAACAGAATTAAGCTCGATCGGAAGCTCTCGACTTTGACAGTCTCACCCACAGTTGGAATGAATGATGAAGGGCAGTTTTACAAGATATGATAAGAGTTTGTTTGAAAACATTCATCATGTTTGACAAATTATTGAAAATATCCATACTATTCTTACTCGTCATCTAACTTAAAAATGAATAAATGGTTTCCCACATCTCTAGAGAAACTTAAAAGTATTAGAAACGATAAACTGATTGGTTAGGTTAGGTTTGGAGCGCTGCGGTCAACTTTTTGCTACACGAGGGCTAATTAGACCGGGACCTACAGTTTAAAGTCGATTCCAAATGGCTACAAATATGCATGCCAAGAGTGGGACACGAACCCACAGGATCTGAAGGGGATTGGAAGCTTTTGGCTTTCACAGCCGATCTTTAAATAGGCAATAGTCATTAGAAGGCACGATAATTATTAAGTCGATGAAGAAAGGGTAATTCATAGCAAAAAATTCAACTTGCTAGAAATATATTTTAAAATGTACATTCCAATATCATACGTCACTGAGCAAAAAAGAGAATAGGTAAAGTCGAAAAAGGCTTTTAAAATGAGACCTTTCTCAAAACGTCAAGGAAACCTAGCAGGTTTAGGCTCCAGAAACCAGTGGAAACGACGATAGATGACTTTGAAGTAAATGATAAATCAAAAAATTTGTTTTCGAAGTTATATGAAACATGCAACAAAAATACAATAAATAGAAATTATCTTACTATAAAGCCAATTAAAAATGCACTGGCCAATATCATGCCATTATGCTTAAAAAGTAGAGGGGGGAAAAAGCAAAGGAAGACATTTAAAATGAGGCTCCTTCATATCTTAGTTAAACATCTACAGACCCATACCATATATTAGAGTCGTATTAGTGGCTCTCAGACACCGTTCTCAGACACCCCATTCTGCCCGCGATCAAGAGTGTCCTGCAATTCATTACATCTATCTAGTTCGATTACCCCACTTTAGCATCTAAAAACTCCTCTTTCTGTAGTTACGAAGTATGAGGTAAAAGCATAACTCTAAGCAATTATATGAAAATAGTAATAAACTCTAGGTATGGAATGTTAGACGAAAGCCAAGCCCTTAATTAATTATACTCTTAAAACGTATTATTAAGTGTTGTTTGCTATATTTTTCTTTTCATTATATAAACAAATATATTATACTTCATGAATTTTATGTATTTTTTATACTGTAGCTTTTAATGCCTTATTCAAGGAAGAAAATGTGTCTTTTTTTTTAAATTAGATTACTTCTTTTCGTTCTTGTTTTAACGTAGGATTACGTTCATCCATAACGGTCCTCCAGAAAGCAAAATTTCAGATGTCCTGCGTCGCGAGTTATAATTTTGGCAGCGTGCCAAACCCATTCTGTATTGCTTGGACAAGCAAGGCTTTCTGTTTAAATATTTAAACATAAAGTACGAAAATGCGTCAAAATTTTGACATACATACATACATACACACACACACACACACACACATACACACACACACACATATATATATATATATATATATATATACATAACACATAAATACATATATACATACAAAAGAGGTAAGCAACGATAAGTAATCCTACGTTAATAACCCGCGGTAATTTCGTTAGAAGAGACTACCTGAAATATATATATATATATATATATATATATATATATATATATATATATATATATATATATATATATATATATATTGTTCTATTTTGTGATGAATGAATAGAAATTGTCTACTATGAGCATGGATCGAACACGTACTTCTGCCTTTCGAAGTTCGTGGCTCTGGCCACTTGACCATCTCAGCAATGCGATATAATCTCGCACTGGAAATTCTATTCCTAAAATTCTTCCTCTCTTGCTTCAGCGATCAACTTGCAAAATGTTGGTTTTTATTCCTAGATCGTAAGAATTTGGACAAATTTATTTTATATTTTGTATTAGATCTCCTTGCATAATTTTTTTCCATGCTTAATATTTTGTTTCTATGCGTTCGAACGATCTAGTAGTGTACTTTCCAGTGAACCAGTTCCGTTTATTTTCAATCGTGATGTCACTTATCTCTTATTGGTTCCTCGCTGTGGGAAATATTTAGCTTATCCAATCAAGAATTTTGGCACCTTACTAGTTTGAAAAGCTCTTTAACTACATCTACCGCAATGGGTCCATTGGTGAGTACCACTGTGTAGATGCAGTCTGCTAGTAGTGGAAATAGAAAACATGCCTCTACACATCGAAGTCAACGGCTTTACTGTAGATCATAATAGCGATTTGAAGATTTTTCTTATCGTAAATTTCAGCCCTCTAAAGGGTTTAAGTCAAGCCAGCACAACATACGGCCCGCCAGTTCTCCCCCTGTATATAGGGTGTTTCATCAAGACAGCCCAAACTCTGCATAGCCAGATTCCTTGCGTGGAATACATAAAAAATGCCCAAAGGACTGTACCTATACAACCCATAGTTTTCGAGAAAAATGCGAGAGAAAAGTGTGACGTCATATCCGGTGTACAAAATAAAAAGTTTATTGGAAACAAGAACATCGGTATTTGCATATGCTTGCAGACGAAGATGTTAGAAATATCCACCGCGCATATCGAGGCATGCATGCGTGCGCCGTGGAATGACGTCAATTCGTCATTTGAATCGTATTTAAAAGACTGCATCTATAGTAGCTACCGGTAATCTTCGCATGGTGATAATGTATTCCGTTCGGGAATATTGCGACATGTACTTTATCTTCGGTCAATGTAATGATAATGCCTTACGAACTGCTAGGGAGTACGCCCGTTTATACCCATCACGCCGTCCTCCCGATGCGAAAGTCATCTGCAGATTGGACGACAAACTGAGAAATACTGGAAGCGTCGACCCGACACACAATCTGCACGATGTTGATGGAACAACGCGAGGCGGGCACGTGCATTCCTCAATATGCGTGGTGGACATTTTGAGCATCTTCCTATGCAATGTTTCTACCGTGAATCTTATTAGATTAGTGGAATTGGCAAACACAATACTATACTTTGGGGTCCTCACTCATCACATGTCCGGATATTTTTTTCCTCTCTTTTTCAAGACGAAAGTTCTTTTGCTACAGGTAGACGAGATTCGCAACTTTACGAAATTCTGAGGCAAAAATTCTCGAACGGGATTATTTGCCGTTGGCTAGAGGGTAGCTTCACTGCGTAAAATGTTGGCTACGGATTGGAAAATTATTGATTACAGACCAGTTCACTGAAGACAATTACCAAAGGAGACACGACACCCTTTCAAAAAAAATTATCACGTCTTTTTCTTTTATCTATTTCGCGTATCGTCAAATGGTACTTTTAAAAAATATGATTTTTACCAAAGCAAAATTAAGGTTGGAGACAGATAATAAAATTTTTTCAATTTCTGAAAAATTTTTGAATTTTTCTCTTTTTCAAACTTTTGATTCCTTATGATGTACTTACTAGAATTATTTTATAGCTTCGATTATAAATTATTTAAATCAGATTAGTTCAGGCGGAAAAAAATTTAAAACATAAAAACTATACAAAATTCCATCTAAAATCATGCTATAATTATTTTTTTTTTAATTTTTCTTTACATTTTAGAGCAAAATCTGGATATTAAAATAGATTCTACAAAGTATGCGAGAAAAATTAAGTCATCAATCCATACCAGGACCTGAGATCAAACGATCTGCTGAGATGAATACCTGGGATCCGAACTTGTCACACTTGTCACATTTGAGTTTGTTCCCCGACCACAGTCTCACCGAACTCTTTAGCGTTGTACTGGAACGTTGACTTCGAGCTATGTCACAATGACCAGCATCTGACGAATGTTTTTCAGGAACTCATGAAGACTCTTTTGGAGAAATGAGAAAATTATCACAAAAGTGATTTGATTTTTAGAAGATAAACAAAGAGGAGGTAGTCATAGCCGAACAACGCAAAACGGTGCAAAAACGTAGTGACTTACCTTAATGTCCATGTACTTTTAGAATGTACGAGAATGGTTTTTATATGTTTTGATTACGTTTAAAAAATTACCTGGAATCAAAATAAAATATCTTACGTATTAAGTATGCCAGCATATTTTGCGAACAACCAATTGCTTTTAAGACACTTGTCGTCAAACATTCGCCGATACTATGCAGTAGTTTTACTGTCTATTTTATTATGGGGGTACCATACAGGTAGACAGCATTACCCCCTATGTAGGGACTACACAAACGGAGGCATTTTTCGAGGAATGACTCCGGGATTCGATCCGAGCACCCTCAACATCAAAAACCAGCTTGCAGTACCACAGGGCCGCCACAAACAAACGTAAAAGGACAGAAACACTTAAATTTTATATATATACACTGCTGGCCACCCAAATTGCAACACCAAGAAAGACAAGAGATATCACAACAAAATTTATTTTGTAGATAACATGTTGACCAAGTATCAAATGATTAAATTTATAGACTTCTGTGAAGTGTGGTTCCTGCCAAAATCAGTAGCCAGAGTAGCCGCCATTGTTGGAGATCACCACTGCCACACGTCTCGGCATTGATTCAAAGAGACTTTGGATGGGTTCTTGGGGTACAGCAGACCAAGCAGCTTCCACACGTTGCCAAAGTTGATCTGCTGTGGCAGCTGGGGATGGAATCTGGGTCAATCGTAGAGCAAAGATGGACCACATGTTTTCTATCGGCGAAAGATCCGGAGAGCGAAGCGGCCAGGGAAGCAATTCAATCTGGCGATTGACGAAGAACCGTTGGACAATGCGTCCCACGTGTGGTCGCGCATTATCCTGTTGAAATATGGCTGTGGGCAAGCCCTGAAGGTAAAGAAGGACAACTGTCTCCAACACCTCGGAGATATAGCGCTGGCTGTTTAAAGTACCGGCAATGCGTACTAGAGGTGTGCGAGAGTGATATCAATACCGCCCCATACCATAATACCCGGTGCAGGACCAGTGTGGCGGTGCATAACGCAGCTGTTCAGCATCCTCTCTTCACGGTGTCTCCAGACTCGAATGCGACCATCGTGGTGTTGCAGACAGAAGCGTGACTCGTCAGTAAAGACAATTTCATTTCATTCTGCCACATCCTTCTGTCATCGCACCATTGGCGGTGGAGACGTCTGGGGTTCTGCGTCAAGGGTAGACAAAGCAATGGACGTCTTGCGGAGAGACCACTCTGCTGTAAACGGCGTCGAATGGTACGCGCAGACACTGGATGATGCGTTACAGACTGTATGTGCTGTGCTATGTTTCGTGATTTGACTGAGCGATCCGTCACTGCCATGCGCACAATTTGCCTGTCATCACGTGAAGTGGTGAGATGAAGTGGATGCGATCGAACACGCCAGTCCGTCGTACCCTCCTGCATCCAACAATCACATATCCGCATTACAGTTGTTTGGTTTCGTCCAACACGACTACCGATTTCCCTGAAAGATAATCCACAATCTCGGTAGGCCACTATCCTTCCTCTGTCGAACTCGGATACTTGATCAAAAGATGATCGCTGTTTTCGACGAGGCATAATTGATCGTTTTTTTGAAAAAACCACAAGAAAAACACAATTGCCGAACTTGAAATCGTCGAAATCTCCAAGCCTTTAATAGCGCTTTGAAGTGGCGCCACAGGTGTGCGTGATGTGCGTCTGCGCTGAAATTCTAATTATTTGCATATCTCACCTCCGCTAATGCATGTTGTAAATTTCATGTTATTTGCATGTTTCCTTCAGGGTGTTGCATTTACAGTGGCCAGCAGTGTATATATAGTAATATTATCACACACACACACACACACATATATATATATATATATATATATATATATATATATATCAGGTTGTAACGAAAGTTTCCCGCCACCGCAAATATCGTCTTCGCAAACAGTTTGCGTTGGAGTGTTTAATCATATTTTGTCAAACGACTTTTGGCGTTTCAAAGAAAGAGACTTGCTTTAGAACACCGTGTTGTGAAATTTGTAAAAAAATATCGTCATCATTAAGTACAAGTTGTCTGAAATGGAACTGTTACGCTACCAGATTAGAACCATCATTTACTTCCAGTTCTGTTACAAAAAGTCAGCTACAGAATGTCACCGAATCATGTGTACAGCTTTAGGTACTACTGTTGTATCATATAACACTGTGAAGGTTTGGTACCGAAAGTTCAAAAACAAGGACTATGACATTCATGCAACAGAGTGCTCTGGCCGGCCTACAGATGTTGATGAGGCCCGCCTGCCAGAACTTGTGGAAGAAGATCAGTATGCAACCACTCGAGAGCTAGGTAAGGTGTTAGACGTTAGTGCCATGTCCATTAGTCACGCTATGCATCACATAAACTTGACGTACAAGTTCAATCGTTGGGTGCCGCATGAGCTGACTCAAGCAGATAAGGAAAGACGTGTTCGGGCCTGCACTGATCTGCTCGAATATCAACGCAAGGACAATATTCTGGACCGGATCGTCACTTGTGATGAAAAGTGGATTATCTTCAACAACACAAGACTCGAATGGGATCTTTTGCTACACCGACCATATAGCCCCGACATCGCTCCTTCGGACTTCTACCTTTTTTAACCCTGCAGCTACAAATTGATGATGCTATCTTCCATTCTGCACAGGACGTCTGAAATGAGGTTGATCTGCTTTTGGACTCGCGGCAGCCAAATTTCTGGGCCGAAGGCTTTGAAAAACTACTTAAACGTTGGCAGAAAATGAAAGATTTAGGTGGCGTTTCTTGGCGGAAAACTTTCGTTACAACCTAATATATATATATATGAAACAATTAATTATTCATGAATATAAATAACACATTATTCACTAAGCATAATATTTCGTATGTGTTAAATTTTAACACTGTGGTCATTTTAATATTAGATGTGTTAAAAAAAATCTGCCTTCTATCTCTCCGTGAACCTCTCAAATTGTCCAATAGAAAGAAAGAAAAAAAAAACCTTTTACAATTCACTTTTCAATAATATCAGCCTGGAACTTGTAATACCCGAAACGAGATGAAGGGGGAATTCCGTGACATCGTCCATTAAGCCACTACTTAAATAATATCATTTGTGTGTTAGTTACTAGTCTTACGCAATTTTCTTTTCAGCTGAGTCATTTCCATTTATTCTTCTTAATTTTCTCTCTCCCCCTTTCTTTTTTTCCCACGATTCCATAAATTACAACTCCTGCTCTCTTTTCTTCTATTATAAACTTTTCCGTTTATTTGCAGCCACATGCTTTTCTTCTCTTCTTTTTTTTTTACTGTTCCGGATAACTGTTAACTTTAACGTTTTAAATCCTAAACATTTTTTTTTTTTATTTTCCTTTCTGCGTGATACGTCGTCCGTTTTCCTAAAGCGAAATAGAAAATACTAAGAGTATCTAATTAGGCGTAGTACTAGAACAAGGCAAAAGCCACAAATCTAAATGATTTTCTAATCTTCTTCTAAAGGAGCATTCGCCTTTTTCACAAATATAAAAAAAATAATAATAAAGGATAAAGGGAGAATTCTTACCGGCAATTGCCGTATTTAATCCGCTCAAGGTGTGGCAGCGACGGGATTGAAAGGAAAGGTGTTTTGGAAGCGAAAACACCTGTGAGCGATTCTTTTTTTTTTACCTCACAATTGGAATGAACAGTGAATGAATGCATAAATATTTCATGATGTTGTGAAATAGTAAATTGCTGATTTTAAACAAACTTTTTAAAGCTTGTGTGTGGTCTCGGCTGGTATTTCGTTTGGCTGTCTTATAAATATTCTTTAATATATTTCTTTCTCAAATTTTTTTGTTTGACGTCATTTGGCCAAGATGACGTGACTAACACACAATTTGAATTTAAGCTACAGATTACGAGTTCAAATAAAGAACAGTTATAGGCTAGTTAAAGTATAAACAACGGGAAGGGAATTAGTGTTTCTTCTGTTTCACATCCGTCTTTATTGCTGGTCCTTTCCCTTTGGTCCACGTGACCAAGTTCTTGGTTAGAGCTTCGCTCCTTCTTAAATTTTTTTATTTTCCCCATATTTTACTTTTACTTGAGCTATCGATACTTTTTATTTCCCCCGCTTTCCAATTTTCTTCCTACATTCGTCTTTTTTTTTACTGATCAGGGAAATTTTATGCATTGCTATATCATCCTACAGTGGAAGGTCCAGCCTACGTACTGTAGTTCCCACTACTCTCCATGAAGGTCCTGAAGGTTCTGAAGATCCGGTGTTTCTTCTACTACTTCGACTACGAACCTTAGTGGCAGATTCTTAGCTTTTAAGTTCTTAGCCTTTAAATTTTGAAGTTAGATCGGAGAATGCCGATTGGATAGAGAAGCAGTGATAATGCATCGAACAGTGGTAATGCATATGTATGATCGTGAGTACCTCTAATTTTCGATTATTTTACTTTAGCGGCATTATATTAGCGGCAGGCCGGGACTGGCGGGGGGGGGGGATGTAGTTCTCTCAAAATGCACCAGAGGTTCTTGGTGCAGAACCTCTTAGGTGGACGGGTAATGGATTGAACTTCTAAGACTCTCCTGGCGGAGTTGTATTCTCCGAGGGAGTCGCTGTAGCACCATGTCGGCGTCAGTTGTCTCCACTCCCGCGTAGTCCTGCGTAGTCAAAGGGATGTACCATACAGGCGAATCAGTAAAACCCCATGGTGCCACCTCAATTTCGACCGAGCATCCCCAGGGACGAAATCTGGGGTGGGGTAGAGAGGGTTCTTAAAGTTTTCTTAAGGATTTATTAAAGTCTTCAAGACACATTTGCCATCAGTTTTTGAAATCTTCCAATCTGGATCGTTACGGCGATTTAAATTTTGCTTACTGCAGGAACAAAAGCTCAAAATGCCAGGATTAGTATTGTTGCTGTAATATTCCAGACCAGGTCCATGTAAATATGCGGCGGAGAGGTGCAGCTTATAATGACACCAAAAGGGTCGCAGTCCGGTTTAGTCAGGTGCCGATCCAATTTTTACTGAGCATCCCCAGGGCTGACATCTGAGAGGCTAGTGCCTTCTCCTCCCTCTCTGACTTCATAGAAGGACTTTCCTATCCACGGATTTAACATGCGCATATTCGGCCATGATACGAAGGTATTTAATGACATTCTTCGGGATTCGAACTGAGTAACCCCTTTTCAAGCCCACCGTGCTTCCACTTGTCTACCTTAACACCTTGACTACCAGGACGTACGCAGCGTACGTCCTCTCATTTCATTCATCAGCGACCAGGACGTCGTTCACTACACAGTAATGAGTGCATATTTGAACCGGATTGGTCAGTGATATGCAACTGATATAGCAGGGTACTGGTAGGAGGTGAGTAGTAATGACTTGAGTAGTAATGAGTAGTAATGACCTTGATTTTACTACAAGGACGCCGCTAGATGACGAAAAGAGCGACGGGGTATGAATTCGCATAATCGCTTCAAAAATCAAAACGTCAGTTGCGATTCGACTGTTGTCTGTGTTCATGTGTTTTATATTTGCTCGTATTATTTAAAGAACCTTAAATTCTTCACTATTACATCACAGAAGTTTTTAAATGATTTATGACACGAACATTTTACACCGCATAGTCTGGTATATAGCCCTTCACCGGCGAAATTAAGCCTGGTACTCAAGGGATTAAGCCCATGAGAAAGAAATATTGCTTCAGGATAAAATAGCTACCTGTGTTGGGGTGAAATATTTCTGAATAGCAGGTTTGACTATCTTGCGTATTCCACTTTTGAATCTTAAACATAATTTATTATCCTTCTAGTTATATTTCCATTTTTGCAATATGCCCTAAACAGCATTTCATTCTATCAGTAGATATGCAAGATTTTCTGTATTCTACAAATCTGTAATAGAATTCTAAATATATGAGGAAATATTTTTTTGTTAATTTCAGACAGACCGATATTCGATATAATTTTCTTGTTACATATATCCAATAACTAATTAAGATTTGGTGTTTCACACATACAAAAAGATTGCTTGGAATTTTGCGGACTAGCTCTTATTTCATAAGCTGTCGGCAAAGATAAAATATTTTCCTTTTATTCAATGAATATTCTTTTAAGAATCAACGACGAATATGACAGAAATTAGAATAAAAGCGTCACATATGCATTTAATAAATATTTGCCTGAAAACGCACGTTATTCTTTATAAAGAAAATGCGTAAGGCCTTTTCTATGGTGATTGGTAGATTAACAAAAGTTGTGTGTTAGTTTATTTCCACTGTAGTTCATTTCCTGCCGCGACAAAAGTATTAGATTAAGACTTCTCTAGTACACTTCACTGTAATAAAGTTATATCGAAAATGTGACAAAAATTGTTTTCTGACATTCTTTTGATCATTTCCGTGTAATTTCATCTGAAACACATCTATACTGTATATAATGATTAATATATATAAAATATAAATAAGTATATAAAAAGTAATATCTGACGTCTTGTGACAATGTTATTAAGTGTACTTGATTTGGGCTGGTTTCTCTTGAAAATTAGTTTTATTCTGTTTTCAATAAATAAAAGAAGTAAATATGTAACAAGAAATAGTGTTATTAAAATCTTGTTCTAAGACTTATTCTCTAGGAGGATATACATACCACGAAGGAATGCGAACGAAGGGTTAGGAACGAAGTTATTCGTCAAATGTATACGTAGCAATGAACGCCCCCGATTTGTTTGCCTTTGCAACGGTTCGCTCACTCGTCGGTACATCAAAGGAATTTCCTAACTTTTTGTTCTCTGTACGTGTTGTGGTGTCGTGGCCTTCACACCAATACTTAAGTACTCGAGAGAGGTTGTTTCCGAGAGAGGACAAAGCCATGCATTCAAGTTAAGCTCTTTTTATTACTATAGTTGATATGAACATATGTACAAGTTATTTGCTAAAGAGATTCAAGCCACATTTAACTGGCTCCACTAGGCGTTCAACATCAATCATTCTCGATTAGAAAGCACAAGTCCATTGATTTTCCCGCTAGTCGATAACGCTTGGCTTCTCGCCGCCCAGTTGCCCGTCAGTCGCTCTCTCGTCCCGAAAAACCTCGGGACCGAAAAACTCTCGTCCCGAAAAACCCGGAGTCACCGCTTATGCTCGACCTCCTTTTAAGCTACTTCCGAAAGCTACTAGAACAATCTAGACTTCTGTTCAAAACCTTCCAGGAGACTCCAAAAGATACCTCCCATGGTCCTTAATAAGCGGTACGAGAACCGTTGGCTGCTTAATGAAAATCATCCTGCTAAAGGGAAAAAATACGGTAAGCACATTCCACTGCATATTTCCAAGAATCGGTTGAATGAAAAAGTATCATTCATACACAATTGACTGTCGTTTCTGAGAAACGGCCGGGGGGGGGGGGTTAAAAGGAGGTTACAGCCAAGTTGCTACAGTGTGCTGAGTCTACAGTTTAGCTTGGAATCTTTTTACTTTTTGCTTGGAAATGTCATTTCTAGTAAGAAGCTTAATTTCACTGTTCGTTATAGGAAGCGGATGTACGCAATGTGCTAGTATGAATTAGAATACTCGCCACCCAACGATTCCCTTCACGAAAATGAGCGAGCGACTGTAAAAAGATTCGGTTTGTTAATGTGGGCGGCCAACCGAATTTTAAACCGAACGCTGATTTTGTTCATTAAAATGTGACCCAATTAGTTACGTGAATCCGCATTGTGAAGATAGAAAAAATTTATTTAAGGGGTGATTTACTACCACTGAAAACAGCACTTTACTTTTTATAACTGAAAGGCATTGCTTGTTTACTAATAAGGGGCACTTGTCAACGAAGACATCCGCAATTTAACCGTGACAGGTTCCAACACTTTCTTTATTCTTTTCATAATTCAGAATTAAAACCCTGTTCTAAATTTTGAATAAAATTTTGAAGTTAAAATTTGTAAAATAGAAGATGAAAATTGGTTATGCACGTAAATAAATACCATTATCAAGAATAAGTGAAATGATTTTATTTTTGAGAAAAGCATTAATGAAGACGATATGTTTTATCTCGACAGTTTTGTTTGCTGGCTTTTGAAGAAGTATGTTGAAGTTCCTTTATGATTACTTACTAATTTTTGATGCTCAGCCTTCCGTTAATAATATCGCAGGAAATATTTAAGTAGGATAAAATTTATAAAAAGGTTTGAAAGCTGCTTAACTTGCCTTGTTGAAAGGTTTGAGCTTGTTTTACAGTAATCGAAAATCAGGTTTGTACAGTTCTCTTGTTCGAAGGCTCCAAGTTCCTACAGTTTTTTCAAAGATACCACGAAACAAATGACAATCACTTTTGCAGCTTATACGATTTCAGTCATTTTCTTAAAAATTAAAACTATATTCTTAAATTATCAAGCTCCAGATACATTTCAAGTGGGCTTTATCCTTATTATTTACACATGCCATTATTGAGTAAAATATCAAAAATTAGAGACACTCACGGTTCTAAGTATGCATTACCATTACCCGATGCATTATCATTTCTGCACTGCTTAATCCGCATTCGCTGAACTAATATGAAAACTCAAAGGCTAAAAACTCAAAAACTAAGAATCTGGTACAAGGGCTCGCAGACGAAGTAGATGTTGCAGTCTAGGTAGTAGCTGCTTATTCGCTTCCCGTTTTCTATACTTAAGCTAGCCAATAACAGTTCTTATTTGACGTGTGACCTCTGGCTTTATTAAAATTAAGTGTTAGGCACGTTACATTTACAGAATGACGCCAAACAAAAAGAACTGAGAAAAATCCATTAAAAAAATTGCAGGACATAAAAAAGAAATAAAGTCAAGATCACACAGGTTTGAATCCTTGCAAAAATGTATAAAAGCTTAAACCGTAAATAATAAATTATTCACACTTTTTAAATTTCATTTACTCATGCTTTAATTTTTTTATTACTAAAAAAACATTCATTGCATAAAAAATTCTCTTTCTGTTACTAATCTGCTAAAAATAAGAACTTTTTTCGTCTCATATAAATGGTTTAGTTTGTTTTTATAGCTCCTTTTGAGACAGTATCTAAAACAAACCGAACCATAACTAATACGTAGTTTGGAGGAACGTGCATGTGGATTCATCCTAACAGAAAATATCTTATAACCATTCCGTATGAGAAAAGAGTGTATCGCATTTAATAATTCTTTTGTCCCAAATTTGAATTGCAAAAATTCTTCGTATAATGGAGTCTGCAGTTTTCGTTTCTAAAAAGGGGACAGGGAGCTATCATTTGATAACATACTTCGGTAACTATATTTTCTTACACTCTAGACATTTTCTCTCGCAGGCAAGTCGTTCTAAAAATGTCGTCTTCATAAATATAAAAAGCATACTCGCTGCGGTAGCACAGGGTGTAGAAGTCTGAAAATATATTATTACATTTACATATATAATTTATTTCTCGTTTCGGTATGGTAATAATCACTGTAAAAGTTTGCTGTATTTTTGTAAATGTTGACGCATACACTTACACACCACATATATAAATAAATAAATAAGTATACACACACACACACACATATATATATATATATATATATATATATATACATATATATACATATATATACATATATACATATACATATATATACATATATATATATATATACATACATATATATATATATATACCTATATATACATATACATATATATATATATATATATATATATATATATATATATATACATATATATACATATATATATATATATACACATACATATATATATATATACCTATATATACATATACATATATATATATATATATATATACCTATATCTACATATATATAATACATATATATAATGTATATATATATATATATATATATATATATATATATATGTATATATATATATCCCTTTTCATAGTGATGAAAGTACCGTTGCAGAGCCAGTGTAGTTTATAGTCTTGAAAAACTTTTAGGTATCATTCGTAATACGGCAATAATTAAACTCCAGTGATTTTGACTGAAAATCCATCACAAGGAAGGCAGCTGAAACTTGGAAAATAACACAGTGAGATCGCATGTGGACCAATGAATCACAGTGGGAGTATGCCACTCATTTTCCTTTCCCTCAATATAATCTTTAGTATCTGCCATATTCTGTTTACTCATATGCATTCCTGCACATGAGTGGCAAATAGTTAGTTTATGCATCCTTCAATGTAAAAACTTGATATTATTAAACCATCCTTGGAGTGAATTTATACTAGGTACTACACGTGTATCCACCAGACAAGCATGTCGACATATCCATACGGAACAACGAATTATCTTTCTTACCCAGCTTTGCTATTTTGCTGCAGAAGCAAGAACACCAGTTCCAAATTTTACGAGTCTTAGCGACAATATGTCAATTTTAGAGATTGCGATAACTTAGTTACGCAAAGTAGTCATCTAAGAGACTCAGATCTGAGAAGGAATACATCATCAGTAGTTAACATTACGTAAGCATAAACTAAATGAGTAGGTAAACGGTAAGTAAATAAGGTAGGTCTCTATGCTGCAGTGTCAAGGAAACCCGCATTAATGGTCGCCGGGCAGACAGTTCGTGCTGCTCCAGACGTCGTCGCACTGTCCGTGCGGATATTCGTCGTGCTGCAAACAAGCCCATTTCCTGGCTCAAGGTTCGTGATGTGTCTATACGATCCTATAGGGCCGACCTGACAAGATGTCATCCTCCCGCGCGTTAGTGGAGGGAAGCCGTTGGTATCCTGCATGGCGTTCAGTATAACCTTCCTGAATCGATTCCATATTCGCACGACAGTCGGTGGACTCCGACAAATGCCAGTAGCAATATAGCGGAACGATAAACCGCAGTCTCGACACGCCACGATGCCGCTATCGAATCCTGACACGTGCTGGTAGCCGTTTCTCCTCCTTAAGCGAGGCATAACACGATCGTCTCACAAACAACCAACATTGCAGTGCGATTTCTGAATGAGAAAAATCGGTGCGTAACTTTCCTTTTATACAGAGTTTGAGATGTCGTTTCTCCCTCCTGCGTCGTTCGATTGCTCTTAAACGCTTATCATTAGCATATCCCAGAATCTTCTTCCTTTGATGCGAATTTGACGTTTGTATTATCCCTTCTTCATGGTGCTGCAATTTTTATGGCCAATAGTTTATATATATATATATATATATATATATATATATATATATGTTGGTTTATATGAAAGATAAAGTGGATGACGTAGATGCAAGTCTCTGTGGTCTTAAGATAAATTAGCTTCTTAATATTGAAGCACGTACACATTCGATTGATCAAAGTATTTATTTTTCTTTATTATTATTGTTTTCCAGTGATCAGCCTCATCGCTTTCCTCTTGAGAAATATTAACCCCGCTGGTGAATGAATTGAAATATTCCTCAATTTAGATTAATGTGTCTTCGCTATTTACGTTTATCCTTTATGTCTTTTCATGTATTACGGAAGTCTTTGTTAATATATATATATGCTCTGACACGTAGAGAAATTTCATTTGGGGAGATAGAACCAACTATTCTCTATCAGACACACACAAATAAAGGAAAACTGTATTTTAATATGTCTGCGCGTCCTTCAGAAAAACCGTTTATGAAAGACGCAATAAATTTTGTAACAGTCCCTTGTAGCAGCTGGGAAATGCAACTCGTTTATGTGAGGGGTAAAATTACATTAATGCATTTCCTAACGTGGAATGAAAGACACCGAGAGAAAGAGATGTTATTAAGTTAGTATATATTTATTATTCTCTAGAATTGTATGTTTCGATCATTAGTTCTATAGGTTTTTTCATAACATTTATTAAGGCTTATACAACAAAGAGCACAAAAACGTTTGCATAAAAATATGTGCATACACGCGTGTGATGTATAGATATATAAATATTTGAAGCAAAATATGAAATTTTCAATATTTTTCGGATGTAGGCTCCATTCGTTGGAAATATAACGTTAAGTTTTTATGTGCATGCCTTATGTTTATTTATTTATTTTTTTTAAGGTAAAATGCTCTTGTTTGTCTGCAGACCTATGTTGCGTTTCCTTTCACGTTCATTTGAACTTGCATGCATAATATATGTATATGAATAAAAAATATGAGTTCATATTTTTTTTTCTCATATGCATTTGGTAAGGTACTGTTTGTGTGCATACGTAAGCACAATGCGTACTGAAATTTAATGCTTATAACGGATGGTGGTTAATGTATGAAGTATATACCGTTTTTAGAAGATACTTGAATAAAAATATATGTCCCCATCTAAAGAATGTATTTTCTGTTTAATGGTGTTGCTGCTACTTTTTCGGCTTGGATGAACAGTGCTTCGAACAGTGCTTGCTGGTGCTTTGACATTTAATACCAGAACCTTTGTCAATCATCCGTTTTATGTCCGGTATATATATAGAGTTTCTATACTCACTTCTACCCAGACTTGGGTGTATATAATTTGAAGTGGCACTCTATTTGAATTTGAAACAAACACAGTTTATACATGAAACAATGTTTATTGAATTCGTTGCACATATAATTGGCTTTTACAGCAATAAGCATGCGTACTACTTGTACGGAATGTATAAACACAGCTTTCAAGAACAATATATTTTTATACTCACGAACAGTAAGTCAAACCAGCAGTACTGCCATGTAAACTTCTGGCCCGCTAAGCACTAGCGCAGGATAACACCTTTTCAACCTTAACAACCTCCCCCCTTTCATTAATGACGCTGCGAGGTATTTATACTAAGCGCGTATGCCGAAATTAGCATATCTAAAGCAGCTTCTTTAATTCACTTAAAAGTTCGATTCTTGTGAATCGAATCTTGTGTATACCTTACACTGGCCTCCCTCGAAAAAAAAAATTAGGTAACTGAGGTCTGAACGGCTTCAGTTAACTAATTGAAAACGCGTGCTGGTCTGACTTTTTACATAATGGGTGGCAAAGCCAAAAAACCTTCCACACGTTGTGTGGGGGAAAAACGCCACTACCATTTTACAAAACTAACCCCGAGGGGTCCAGGTGACACCATCACACAGTGGATTTGCAGAGTTGCGGATACTGGGCTGGCCAACTGCGCCCTAAAAAACTTATTTTAGTTAAAATTGTCAACACAATTGCACAGCATGACATTTCTTGACTGTATCTGCTCTCCCCCAATTTATAATGTACATGTGTTATTTTTTTGTGAAGTTAGTACATTAGTGGTTAATTGGTATATTGTGTAGTATGTATTTTTTCCCTAGTCACTACATGTCCCCTTCAAAAATTTATGAAACAACAGTATGCCGTTTTTTTTCCAGTGGCTCACCCCTTCCCCTCAAAATGTTTACACAGTATATACAATGGGGAACTTCAAACCAATTTGGTTCGGTTTTATTAAAGGGTGGGAGTTAGAATAAGAGAATTGATACAAGACTTGTTCCTCATGAATGCAGCAACTTCCTTGCACCAGTCTGTCCAATCCGTGGAACCTCTCTTGATGGTCGCAGTCCTAGTAAAGGGGTTCGTTGACCGTGTGGGCATCCTTCGTGCAGCAGGTCGTAGGTCCTGAGGCGCTGGTCCGGCTTGACGATGGACAGGAGGTCTCTTGGGAGGAGGCCAACCTTGCTGGGCGGCAGAAATCTTGCGCTTCCTGTACTTATGCAAAGGAGCTTTAAAATTGTCATTCTTCCATTTGATAACCTTGTGTACCTTATCAGCGACGCATTCATCCTTTGATGGAGTTTTTGTAGTGCACACTTTACCTTTCTTCGTAATTTTGCTTGTATCGGTATTAGATTTTAATGCAGATTCTATTTTGTCAAATTTATACGCCGCACCAACGTGTTTAGTTACTGGCTTTATCTCTCTACTTGTGTCATGTTTTTCAACAAACTGACTCTGTTTTTGGTATTTGTGCTTATACGACTTCTTGTTTACCGCCTTAATTACTTCAGTATTAGCAGTTTTAATGCTGGAACCTGAAGGCGCTTTTTCACGTTTTTTATCCCCCTTAACTTTAGTTTTATCCTCTTTTAACGAAAAAGTCTCTTTGAAACTTGCGACATCAGAATCGTTATCATTTAAATTCTTTAACACTGCTTCAGTTTTAGGAAGATTAAGCTTTTCGTACTGGTGCGTTTTAATGCAACCTGCGTCTATAACTTCCGAAGCATCAGCTAAACTACTTACAGTATAACTCTGTGTCAACTTTTCATCCTGACTCTCAGTATGGTTTTCATGTACATTATTTAAAACCATATTATCAACCTGGCCTACACAATCCTCATTCGGATGGAAACTTGAAATAATATCATCATTACCTAGCGAGTTCCTACTATCGTTTAAAGAATTTTTATTGTCGTCAACTAATAAGTATTCACTAACTTCCGTAACGCATACTTCGTCATCTACTAAATTTCCTTCATTAACAGATGTGTGAATATCATCTAAAATATCAGGTATAGCATCCATAATATCAGGTATAGCATTAATAGAAGTGTCAGATGATTTATTTTCTAAACCACTAGCATTAGTATCGGCACTATTTTCAGAAATTTGTACTGGAATTACCTCATCATTCCAGCTAGACTCACTTTCTTTATAAGCCACAAAAATACCCTGACTTTCACTATTCTCAAAATAATGATTACTGCTCGGACAAAATAATACATTTGACCACACAGTTTCAACAGGTTGAACCATATCATGTGAATCAACTTGCCAGTGCAAGTAAGGTGCTTCCATATTATTTACTTTAAGTGAACTAATTTCATTATAACGCCGTGCGCTTCTATTATTTTGCCTGCGGTACTGCTTGCGCTGCTGGTTTGAAACTCGCGAAAATTTTTGGCGCGGCTGTATAAAGCTTCTCGTACCTGAATGACGGTGAGGGGTAGCGAAGAAATGCCTATTGTCATGTTTAGCTAAAGCTTGAAGGAGGGTAACCTTGCTTGTAATTGTTTGATTATCTAAAAAATCTTGAACACTTGGCTTCAAACGTTGGATAACTATTTTTAAGATTATCGCTTCCGTCACCCCTTCTAAATATTCCTCACACTTGGAAATCTTTTCTGTAGCAAAATCTAACGCAGACTGACCTTCACGTTGCCTTAGCGAATAAATTTCCGCTTCAATTTCACTTTGATTAAAGGTCTTTGGAAAAACACTAAGAAACTGTTGCTTGAATGACAAATAGTCAAAAATCAGATTACTGCTTTGCATACACGTGTACCACTGATATGCACTACCTCTTAAAGCGGCTAGAGCAATTTTAAGTTTATCCCCCTCTGGGGTGCATTGTTGCTGAAAGTAATGCTCAATTTTCTTTAGGAATTGGCTTGAGGGGCCGCCATTGAATGTGGCTTCGAATAGCGCAAAATGCTGAACCATAATTACCCGAGGAAAATTTCCAACAGGATTTTGTTCTACAACACTCATTTTTAAATAGTATATAAGTACTTGCAACAATTTTATCAATATAAGTACACAGTACACAGTTTTTAATTTCAATTATGTTGTTCGTTACAAATGTAACACTAACTACCAGGGTATATATATCTTTCGGGCGCCAGTATAGAGTTTCTATACTCACTTCTACCCAGACTTGGGTGTATATAATTTGAAGTGGCACTCTATTTGAATTTGAAACAAACACAGTTTATACATGAAACAATGTTTATTGAATTCGTTGCACATATAATTGGCTTTTACAGCAATAAGCATGCGTACTACTTGTACGGAATGTATAAACACAGCTTTCAAGAACAATATATTTTTATACTCACGAACAGTAAGTCAAACCAGCAGTACTGCCATGTAAACTTCTGGCCCGCTAAGCACTAGCGCAGGATAACACCTTTTCAACCTTAACAACCTCCCCCCTTTCATTAATGACGCTGCGTGGTATTTATACTAAGCGCGTATGCCGAAATTAGCATATCTAAAGCAGCTTCTTTAATTCACTCAAAAGTTCGATTCTTGTGAATCGAATCTTGTGTATACCTTACATATATATATATATATATATATATATATATATATATATATAAATGCATGTGTGTGTGTGTGTGTAACGACACGGACTCGGGGGCGGGAAGTGAAGGCGAAGCGGTTGACATTGCCACCCGGCCGTGCGTCACAAGAGTTCAAATTCAATTCCCGCAGACACTGTCGTTGGGTGGTGACGTTTTTCAGCATCTCGAACGTAGTTATATATAACTGGCCCCTCAAGCCTCTCAATCCCTGGACACACAAAACACACCGCAATTATCAACACTTTTTTATTTCGTACCAACTGCTACATATTTACATGACGGTGATAATCCGGAAAGTGTTCGTCTTTCGGCGCATTCTGCTCCTTCGGGTAGTTTTTCTCCAGATAGTCAATACTTCTTTCTCTCCAGTAGTATTTTAGAGGACCAAAAAATGCAACATCGAACGGCTGGAGGGGGTGGGTCGACTTTGTGGGTTATTTTGTGAAAGTGTCAATGTGTCACAAAGTAACCCAGTCACCTTCCGATATTTAGGTTATGTTCTCATATCTCTCGGAAATATCAATACACAAAAGTTAAAGTAATCGAATCAGATTAGGTCATTTTTTTTTGTTAAGTTCAACAATAATTACATAGTAAATGTTAATATTTGTCAGCTTTTTCTGGCTGCATTTAACCCTTTAAAAAATTACAGGAAGTTAGGAATGAAAAGTAATGACAAACTATGATTCTAAACAATAGATGATGTAACAACAAAAGCATGTTCAATATTTATTTATTGCAAAGAAATATCAACTATCAGTTTAACAGACAGTAGTACCTTCCGTTTTTCTATGGTCGTCTTGGTTGTATTATGTTTGATATAATGAATTCGCCCCCACCCCCAAAAAAACTCGAAGATAGTCCTTTGTAAGGAATTAGTTTAATTTTCTATCGCAATGGACATTTTATAGCTGTTAATAGTAGAAGAACGGTTGTTGCTGCTTTAATTTTGAAAAAAAAATATTTTAACATAAATTTATTAGCTTTAGATATAAAATATTTTACTTATTTTTAACAAATGTAAAACATAATAAGTATATAATCTTTTACATTTATGCAAGGAATGAACCACTTGTTTGAAAATAAGTTGAGAATCTATTGTCAGAGAGAAATCAACTAATTATCATTAACTTTATTAACTATTTCCAAATTTGAATTTTAGGTACACACGGGGCTTTTTAAAAAACATTAATTATCTGCAGTCATAACAATATATTAAAAGTATTCTCTTATATGTATACCCACCCACACACACACACACACATATATATATATATATATATATATATATATATATATTCAGGGTGGTCATAAACAAACTTTGTCGATATATGGACCTCTAGTGGCCGTTCTGGTCTATCGATCGAGATGAGATTTCAGATATAGTTATTCAGAAGTATGAGCTCAGGATTTTGTGAACGGCAACACAGTGGCGCTCACAGTTACGGTTATAGGTAAAGAAAATCAAAATTTTCGAATGGCAACGCTCACTTTCCCCGTTGCAAAATGCTCAGCGCATGCGAAAACCCTAAATAAAGTTGGAACGGTACTTATATCACAAAAAACGGACGCGTTATGCACGCACAAAAAAAGCTCTGCGAACGGCCTACAAAAGAAAGATCGGGGCGCACGGAGGAAATTTGCATATGACAGAGGCAAGACACCAATTACTGATGACAACACATATCGGACAAAAGAAAATTTTTATTTGGATTACACATTTTCCCCATGCGTACCATCATCGTGTTTTTGTTGGCCGTTCGCAGAGCTGTTTTTTTTTCTTGTGCGGGGATAACGCGTCCGTTTTTTGTGATACACGTACCGTTCCTACGTTCTTTAAGGTTTTCGCATGCGCTGAACATTTTTCGATGGGAAAAAGTGGGCGTTGCCATTCGAAAAATTCGAGTTTCTATACCTATAACCGTAACCGTTAGCACCACTTTGTTGTCGTTCACAGAATCCCGAGCTCATACCTCTGAATAACTATATCTGAAATCTGATCTCGATCGATTGAACGGAACAGCCGCTAGAGATCCATATATCGGCAAAGTTTTTTTATGACCACCCTGTATCTATTATATATATATATAAAGCACTAATGTCATATTACTGGCTACTTTTCAATGTATTTTGATACATGTTGGATACCTTGGATAAAAAATTTGGCCTTGCATAAAAAAATCGTATCTATATATATATAAAACAGTTCCGTAACTGACTGACTCACTGACTGACATACAACGCACAGACCAAACCGCTGGACCTAAAGGGCTGAAATTTTGCATGGCGATTCTTATAATGTAAGGGAAGATTTTGGATCAATTCTTCTTAGATTTTCTTAAATTAAATTTTTATGCTGTTTTAGTAACTCTTTTTTTAGTTTGCATTTAAAATAATAATTTGAGGGTTATGAAATTTATATCAGAAGAAAGATCATAAAAATTACTTTAAACTGAAATCTTTTTTGAATCTTTACCTCCATTTTCTGATATTTGGTGAATTTTTAAATATTAAATTTTAGAATTTAATTTATTAAATGCTGATCACGTGATTTATTTTTCTGGTACTTTAAATAAATTTTTCGTCACGTCCATAACAATGAAATAGACAAAAAAATATTCTTTTCCTTGCTAATGCGGCAGACGTTTGGACATTATCCAAAAAAATATTAAAATACAGTAAAAGATACATGTTCCTCAAACTGTACTATTTTCTTTAGTATGTCCTATTAGATTTAATTTGAATATTTTCTTCTACATTATTTTGTCTATAAAAATATCTCTTACGATTTTTTTATAAATATATTTTTTTGTTTTTTTACATCAATTGTATTTATTGATCGTCGTATTTATTATACATATAAATATATAAATATTTATTTTTTTGGCATTCATTGCATACATTGACCGTTGTATTAAATTTGAATGTATTCCGTCGTGAACTTCGGGTTTTCAGCTAGCGTACATATAAAGGAACATTAAATAATACGTGAAAAGCAGTTTCAACAATATTCAATATCACACTCTATACTTTTTTGTATTTAACTGGCTTAATCAAACACGAGCCATATGAGAGCGATATTTTCTTGTGCAATAAGGGAATGTTAAACAAAAAGTATTAATACAAGCAAAAGGAAGGCAGTGATAAATATCCAGCGCTGAGACTAACACTGTATTTATCTTATTCATAAAAGGGGGGCTACACTTTCTGTGTGAACAGGAAGTTAGCGACCTATGATATATGAATAATTTATTTTCGAGTTGGCCTTTTTTTTCTCTCTCTTTCTTACGTGTGCAGTTAGTTATAAGTGTGTTTCGAATTCAAAATGCCTTTTTGAATCAAGATTACCGGGCACACACACACACACACACACACATATATATATATATATATATACCATTCAGCTGCGCGGCGATCTAGTAGAAATGTATTTCAGTTTAGGAGCTATTTTCTCCGTTGTGGTAAACCATCTGGTCATTACTACGGTCATATGGGAAGATGGAAAGATAGGGGAGTGAGGTATGCTAGATAAAAATTAGATACGACAACCGTTCTCGAAAAAAAGCTGGGTGTGTCAACAGCCGCGAAGATTGTGCGTTGATGGCGTCTGATGGGGGAGATGCCTCGGCAGATAACTTTATTTGATTACATATTTCTATCTCCGACGGAGCTCTCTCCCAGTTCGCAACCAAGCAAATTCTTTGCAGGTTTGACATATAGAACAAAGAGACGTGTTTATGTCCTTTTTTTCAGAATGCTTCAGAAGAAGGAGGTCCTAGAGCACCAAAGCACGTTATCAGATTTTAAGATGCATATTTTTCCCCCTATGTATCATTTTGGAGAGTACTTTTCGAGAACAATGTCTGAGTTCGCTTATGTAGTTAGATCTGTAACGATGGTTCTTTTTACAAAGGAGTCTTAAAGGGTATATGTTAGGAATAGAATATCAAAAATATATTGAAATGAAAGTTCACATCTGAAAAAGTTATGCCTAAAAGTACACTTGAGATAGTCCGATATGCACTTTAAAGCGGTAAATGAACCAAAATGAAGTACAATCGTAAAAGAAGTACAACCGTTTAGGTACAATTACTCCTTTATATATAACTCTATGTATATATATATATATATATATATATATATATATATATATATATATATATAAATATAAATAAATAAATATATACATCTATATATATATATATATATATATATATATATATATATATATATATATATATATATATATATATATATATATATATATAAATGGATCTATGTGTGTATGTTCCAGCATCACTCTGGAACGCCTGGAGCAATTTCAACCAAACTTGGTACACATATCACTTACAATCTGGTAAGAAACACTGGAGGGGTAGGTCACCCCTAGCACCCATAGAGAGGGTAGGGAGCACATGTAAATATAATCGAAAATGACTGATATAAGTGCGGAATCCATAGTTTTCGGGGTCGCTGAGATTAATGGTGACACTCCCGTTGCCGTTTGTGTGAAAGTTAAGCCCTCCATCAGCATTGGGGGGAGGGGGAAAAAGGAGTGAATATAAGATGTTCAAAATACGGAGAATAGTGTCGAAACCATAGTTTTCGGGGTCGCTGAGACGAATAGTGACATTTTTGATGCCGTTTAAGTGCAAATTCAGCTCTCCCCCCCCATTAGCATAGGAGGGAGGGGGAGGGGGTGGGGGGAGGGAAGAAGAGGTGAATATAAAATGCCCATAATACCGAGAGTAGTGTCAAAACCATAGTTTTCGGGATCGCTGAGACAAATAGTGACATTTCTGATGCCGTTTAAGTGCAAGTTCAGCCCCCCATTAGCACTGGGGGTGAAGGGGGAATTAGCACTGGGGGTGAAGCACTGGGGGAGAAGAAGGGGTGAATATAAAATATCTAAAATGACCGAGAGTAGTGTTAAAATCATAGTTTTCGGGTCTCTGAGACAAATAGTGACAATTCTGATGCCGTTTAAGTGCACAGCCCCCCATAAGCATAGGGGAGAGGAGGGAGGGAAGAAGGGTTGAACAGAAAATGTCCATAATACTGAGAGTTGTGTCAAAACCATAGTTTTCGGGGTCGCTGAGACGAATAGTGACATTTCTGATGCCGTTTAAGTGCAAGTTCAGCCTCCCATTAGCATAGGGGGTAGGAAAGAAGGAGTGAATATAAATATCCAAAGTGACCGGGAATAGTTTCGAAGTTTAAATGCAAGAATAGATGAAGTTTAAATGCAAGTTCAGCCTCCTACCACCATTTGCGGGGAAGGGAAAAGAAGGGATAAAGATAAAATGTCCAAAATGACCGAGAGTAATGTCGAATAAATAGCTTTCGACGTCACAGAGATGAATAGTGATACTTCCGATGCTGTTTAAGTTCAAGTTTATTCCCCATAGGGGAGGGGAGAAGGGGGAATATAAAATGTCCATAATGACCAAGAGTAGTGTTGAATCTATAATTTTCGATGTCTCTGAGATGAATAGGGACACTACCGCTGCCATTTAAGTGACAGTGCAGCCCCGCATCAGCATTGTTGGGTGAGGTGGGGGTAAGAAAGTGTGAATATAAAATGTCCAAAATAAGCGTGAATAATGTCGAATCCATAGTTTTCGAGTTCACTGCGAAGAATATGGTTAGTCCCGATACCGTTTAAATGCAAGTTTGGCCTCCCAACACCATTGGGGAGGGGGAGAAGGGGGAGAAGTAAAATGCCCAAAATTACCGAGAGTAGTGTCGAATCCATAGTTTTTGTGTCGCTGAGATGAATAGGGCCCTCCCGATGCCGTTTAAGTGCAAGCACAGCCTCCCATTACCATTGGTGGGGGAGAAGGGGTAATAAAAAATCCAAACTGACCGAGATTAGTGTCGAATTCATCGTTTTCGGAGTCACTGAGAGGAATATAGGAAAAATAAAAATGTTGTTTATAATCAAGTTTTGAGTTAAATTAATAATAGAGTGAATTTGTAATTTTTCTTTATCATTTGCATACTGTACTTACTTTGAAATATCTGTAAATTAAATTACTTAGATTTTACACTATAGGTAGAATCCATTCCTTTTCCTGTGTAATAAAAAAAATTGGGATAAATAAATACCCGGCGAACGCCGGGCATATAGCTAGTATATATATATATATATATATATATATATATATATATATATATATATATATATATATATATATATATATATATATATATATATATATATATATATATATGGTGTCCGGTATAAACGGCTTAAGTCAAAATAAGTCATTTTTAGATATTTGTTAGTATTGATAAAACAAACAAAAATCTTGTGGCTTGTATAAAAGGCTTAAGTCTATTAATTTTGTATATAAAAGTACATTTTTTTTGTACAAAAGACTGAAGTCGAAATTATTGTTCTGCGATTGGTATAAAAGCCAATAACTTGGTATATTTAAATCACTGTTTTTGACTTAAGCCCTTTGTATCGGGCACCATAGATATATAAGCATATGTTAAGGCCAAAGTCAGAAGACTTGCCGATTCGAGAAATGGCTGGCCATTTCTAGCATTAGCCAAGTCACTTGGCCAAAGCCAGATATAATCCAGAATTTACATGACTAATTCGGGCTTTGGTCGGCCAACTTGCGATGCACCCGACAATCAATGGGCAGTTAGAGAATTACCCAAGAAAAGTTGTTCATTTCTCTTTGATTTTGAAGGGAATTTTTCTACTTTGACTAAACTAAAGGGATTTTTACAATGGTATTTGTATGATTTAGAAGTACTATGATCAACTCCCTTAACTTCATTATGCTCTCCAAAACTTCTAAATTTGGTCAGTTTTTTTTGTACAGTTCATGAAATGGCTATTGATTGTCGAGTTCGTCGTGAATGGGCCGACGAGCATGCCCGAAACAGTCGTAAATTCTCTCTTACTTCGGGATTTGGCCAAGTGGTCAACCATTTCGCAATTTAGCCAGATTGGCTATGGTCGTATCATATATATATATATATATATATATATATATATATATATATATATATATGTGTGTGTGTGTGTGTGTGTGTGTGTGCATAAATTCCTTTTCATAAATTGTAACAAAAGGCTTACTATTTTAAGTGAAATGAATATTTTACATATGTGGATTTTTAGATTAAAAAATATATGCAAATTACATTTATACCATAGGATAAGCCACAATATGCTTAAAACCTTAACCTTAGAATATTTCACCTTTTCGGTCAGATGTGTAAATAATTGGTCATTTTATTTTACTAGTTACAGGGATTAGCTAGACTAGCTTAAATTTAATAAAAAGCGAACTTTTATTTCAAGCTGGCGTTAGAATGAATGTTAATCATATGTCATGTTGCGTAACGTTTCCTCTAAATGGAAATATTCTTTACAACAATACTCCTAGAATAGAGTACGAAATATTTTAGCACTAGTCATTAAGGTGTTTTCCTTCGAATAAACTCTGAGAAAAATTAAATAATTTCGTAATTTTGCACATTTGCAGTCGTGCCTTTAATGTTACTTAGACCCATGAAATATTGTTGAGAATAGGTGCACTTTTAGCTTAAGCAGTCATTTACCTTTCATAATCTCGTTGATTTATGAGTTGTGTATTCCGAGTTAATTAGGACGTGCCTTGCTTTCTTATCGGCGTTATTTGTAATAATTTATAAAATATCTCTCAAACTAATGAAGAATTCTGGTAAGCCCTATGAGATAAAAGTTTAGGTATTCGTGGTTTTGAGATAATTAAAGATTTTGACAAAGGGAAATACATTAAATAATTCCTCCACACTTCGTACTGGTCCATTCAGATTGGCGCAAGATATGGCCATGAAATATATTTCCAGCCTTTAAGTAAAATTTTAAGACAGGAGCTGTAATACTTTTGGGAAGAGATATATGTAGTTAGGATTGAGGAGGGAAAAAATTAACAATATTTGAACAACTGTTTGAAAATTAGGAAAATTTTCCCTGCGACTACGCGATTTTCCCTCTAGCAAATATACAATAAAACTCTATATATTACCAAGGAATTATTATTAATTGCAATTATTAATTTTCCTGTAAAATCACAAATTAAGGAATACAAAGCATAAATTAAGGAACACGGGAGCTATTATACTTTTGAGATGGAATCTATGTAGTTAGGAATGAGAATGAATAAATGAAACAATATTTCACTGTTTAAAAATCGGGAAAACTTTCTCTAAGAAATTTTCCCTGCAGCTCTAAGGTTTTACCCTAATAAACATACAACAAAATTCGATATACTCTGAAGTCCTTATTAGTTGGTATTATTAAACTTCTTGTAAAAACACAAATAAAGAAATAGGAGCTTTCATACTTTTTAATACGGGAACTATTATACTTTTGGGCAGAAATATAGTTAGGAATGAAGATGAATAAATTTAACAATATTTAACTATTTGAAAATTGGGAAAATTTTCTGCAAGAAATTTTTCCTACAGCTATAAGATTCTTACTCTAGTAAATATACAATAAAATTCGATATATTCGCAAGCTATTATTTATCTGTATTTTTAATTTTCCTGTAAAATCGCAAATTAAGGAATATAAATCAAATATTGAGAAATACAGGAGCTATTATACTTTTGAGAAGAAATAGGTTATAGTAGGGAATAGTTACATAGTTAGTTATGAGACGGAATCAATCTACAAACATTTAGCCGTTTAAAAATTGGGAAATTATTGTCTAAGAAATATTTCCTGCAACTACGAAATTTTTACCCTAATAAATATACAACAAAGGTAAAAAAATCCACAAGTCAATTTTAATTGGTATTATTAATTTTTCTGTAACAGCACAAATTCAGGTATATAGGAACTATTTTAATGTTGGAAAGAAATATAGTTACGAATGAGAATGAACAAATCTAACTTTATTTCGCTATTTAAAAATTGAGAAATCTCTCTCTAAGAAATTTCTCCTCCAACTACAAAATTTGTATCCCAATAAAATTACAACAAAAGTCGTTATATTCACAAATCATTGTTAATTGGTATTATTATTTCTTCTATGACAACATAAATTAAGGAATACAGGAGATATTGTACTTTTTAATAGAACAGCTATTATATTTTTGGGAAGAAATATAGTTAGGAAAGATGATAAACAAATTCATCAATATTTAACTATTTAAGAATTCGGAAATTTTTCTGCAACAAATTTTACTACAAAATTTTAATCCTAATAAGCATACAGCAACGATTAATATATTCACAATTCATTACTAGTTGGGAATATTAATTTTCCTGTAATGCACAAATAAAAGAATGTAAAGTGCAAATTAAAGAATTTAATTCACAAATCAAGAAATATAAAGCACAAATTAAGAAATACAAGAGCTATTATACTTTTGAAAGAAATATAGTTAGGAATGAGGAGGAACAAATGCAACAAAACTTAATTATAAATGGGGAAAACTTACTCTAGGAAATTTTCTCTGTAACGAAATGATTTTTTCACTGATAAACATAAAACAAAGTTCGATATATTCATAAGTCATTATTAACTGGTATAATTAGTTTTCCTATAAATCACTAATTAAGGGATTTTCAGCCAAATATTTTTTAATATTGAAATAAAATGTTTTAATCAAAATTTTGTTTAATTTGTAAGACGAGACATCTGTTGGTATTTAATCAGGTATGTTACTGAAGAAAAAAGAATTTTATCGTAATAAAACTATATATATATATATATATATGTGTGTGTGTGTGTGTGTGTGTGTGTGTGTGTGTGTGTGTATCCTTGTATATGTATATTCTTGGCATTTTTTGGATGGTAATTTGCATGCAGATATTTTCAATTTCGATAAAATGTTTTTCTAATATATACTATATTTGCCCTGGGTTACACTGTATCGGAGTGATGTATAATTTTTTTCTTTCTAAATATTAATTTGACTACATATATATTATGCTATTTTCTTAAGTTTATGTAATTAAATTCAGTAAATAAATAATTAGAAATGCCGAAGTTGCATTAATTGCCGTAGTTACTTAAAATTTATTTAGTAAATAAGGTAAATTGATTATGAAACATACAAACTATCCATATTAGGCTTTATTTCAGAAAACTACAGAGACATAATAAATAATTGGGAAATATTCTGCGCAAATAAACGCAATGTGAATCATCCTACTTTGTCTGGCCGTCATTTAGAGTAATTATAAATTCATTTGACTGTAATCGGAGATTTAATAAGGAGTTTTAACCGTGCCTGTTGATTTGATCTGCATGTATAATGATAATAATCTGGAGTGATTGTTAAACAACATTTATACACATAAATCGTAATTTAAGATAAGTATATTCAATCTAGTTTTCTAGATAGTGTTCATTGAAGTTGACAAATTTGTGCATGGTGAAATACATTTATGTTTTCACCATATTAAGAGTAAAACAAACTACATATATTTATATGAATATGTAATATGTGTTTAGAAAAACCTTGATAAATTTCAAAGTGTGTCTTTCCTGCGTTTTCATATCAGAGTGCCTCGTCAACTGCAAGAGCATAGAATAGGTTGCTAGTTTCCCTAACGATCCACTTTCTTCTTT
This sequence comes from Dolomedes plantarius, assembly GCA_907164885.2. Taxonomy (NCBI): domain Eukaryota; kingdom Metazoa; phylum Arthropoda; class Arachnida; order Araneae; family Dolomedidae; genus Dolomedes; species Dolomedes plantarius. The sequence goes on from OU015496.1 coordinate 136,269,273, forward strand.
CAAGATCACCCCATATTGTGGACATGCCTCTTCCAAAGCACTCATTTCCGCAAAATAATATGCCATCATACCACAGCAATTGTTTAAATCCAACCAAAAAACTAGCGAACTATAGATTTCACTGACGAAATGTGTTCATTCCATTCGTGACTTACTGCCATTCGTGACTTACTGGCCTCATAAATTTGCCACAGACATATGGTCCTGTATTCTCGCATCATTTTAAATGTTGGGTCTGGCTGTTCATGAGTTTTACCGAATCCTCTCATATGTTCATATAGATCACACTTTTGAATGGTTTCTGACAGATTCCGAATATCGAAGCCTTCAATACTTAGATTTTGCAACTCTTGAACTTTCTTGGGGATGTCCGCACACATGGGAACTCATTTAAATATATCTGCATATAGCAATCGTACAGTGCAACAAGAGTGCATTCATGAGCTTCATGGGCAAGTCGAACGTGCTTGCCCATTGTGATGTGCTGCACAATACTTTCACCCCTGCAAAGAGGCAATATGCTGGGGGCTCTTCCTCCCTCTTCTAAGAATCTCAGAGGTTCCAACGGCGAGCCGTTCAGCTTCTTCGCTAGAGACACTTTCTCCCTTTTGTCTGCTGTGGCGACGCCCTATTACCATCTGATTATTCACCTATCATTTGTACATTTTATTTATTTTTAATATGAGCTAACCTTTAATATAAATGATTAAAAAAGAAAATCGGCCAATAAATAACCGAAATAAAGTGGATTTTCTGAATCTCATTGCGGTCATCTTGATGACGTCATTGCTGCTATACGCCACACACCTAAGTGCCTATTCACATAGAGTCCGTCAGCGTTAAAGATTCCGTTGGCGTTCATTGGTTAAATGGGTCAATGATTGGTATAAAATTTGTTAAAATTTTTTGCGCTGACGATGACGGATTCTATGTGAACATGCCCCAAGAGTGACACCGTGGAAATTATTCATCTACAAGTAGTTTCTGATGAAAAAAAAAATTCAGCCATGTTTCCATCACAAACTTCGGCACGGACTACATATGCTTCCTACTATCATGTAAACACCATCTACCCTGTCCTCTCAATGTGTGCATCCGGCAATCTTATTCTTTATACAATGTGGCCACTACTGCTAATCTGTCTTCATGCTGAATGTGAATAAAGTTACTTGGATATTGTCTGCGCTATATGATATTATTTCTCTCGATATATGGCTGCATCAACTTTCCTTTTGACTGCTTTTTTTTTCGTGGTAATTTGCATTCAAGGATTTTCAGTTTCGATAAAATGTTAGTTTCAGAAACGGCCTTGTAATTTTTTTTAATAAATGCTAAACTAGGAATCTACTGGAAGTCTTTTTATGGGTAAAGCCATTTACAGCTGAAAGAAGAAAAAAAATGGTCTATCCTATGGACATTTTATTTTATATTTTAGTTTTTATATAGAAGCATATTTAAAAAGTAGTCAATGTTTAGGGACACCCCCCTAAAGAAGTGGATCTGGCAGGTGACGTAATTTGATGCGTAACTGAAAGCTATAAAAATGTTGTTAGTGGTCAGGTCATATTTATGCGCTTGTGAGACAATGAGTAAGTCAAAGGAACTTAGTGATTTTGATCGTGGCATTATAGTGGGATGCCATCTTTGTGGGAAATAAGTTCGTGAAATTTCGGACATTCTACAGAAGGCAAAATCCACTGTGAGTGATGTAATTGTGAAGTGGAAACGTCGAGGCAGTGAAACTGCAGAAAAGCTAAGTGGCAGGCCGAAAAAAATTAGCAAACGCAGCCGTAGAACTCTGAAAAGGGTAGTGAAACAAAATCGCAAGTCCTCGTTGATTGAAATCACTCAGGAGTTCCAAAGTTCATCAGGCGCTAGTGCTAGCAGGAAGACTGTTCGTCGAGAGTTAAAAAACCTGGGATTCCATGGTCGTCCAGCCGCTCACAAGCCGAACATCGCTCCCCAGAATGTGAAGCGTCGATTGCAGTGGTGCAAAGCTCACCGTCATTGCACTGTGGACATGTGGGAAAATGTTCTTTGGAGTGATGAATCTCGCTTTACAACCTGGCAGTCCGATGGACGCGTCTGGATTTGGCGGATGCCCGGCGAGCGCTTCTTACGTGACTGCATTGTGCTGAGTGATAAGTTTGGTGGTGGCAGTATCACGGTGTGGGGGTGTTTTTCATGGTTTGGCCTGGGTTTCTTAGTTTCTGTGGTTGGAAACATGAACTCTGAGATGTATGTGGACATTCTTGACAATGCTGCTCTCCCAACTCTATGGCAATATTTCGGGGAAGGTCCATATCTCTTCCAGCAGGATAACTGCTCCATTCACACATCGAGACTTGCGAAGGCATGGTTTGATGAAATGGGTGTTCAAAAACTGGACTGGCAAAAATTATGATTCAAGGAGCATTTTAAAGAGTTACAAATCTGGAAATTTCTCATTTTGAGAAAAAGCCATTAAAAGATGTTTTTTTAACCTACCTTTGATATTACTTTTCTAAAGCCACCAAATTTTCATTTTACTTTTCACTACATATTTTAAATGCATTTCATTCCAATATTTACATGTTTTTAAAGTATTAATACACCCTCCAAAAAAAAATTCCAATTTTTGTTCGATTTTTGGTAATTTGAAAGTCTACCATCCCCTTAAAAACTATAACCATATACCTTTTTGTTCCGTAGTAGTTAAAGTTTATTAATATGCCCTATCTTAGATTTCAAATTATGTACGTCATGGCTTGCTTGCTTTCTATTCATAATGGCAGGAGTTACATAATATCACTCTAATTAATGAGGAATTCTTTCCTTATTCACCAGAAACCAAATTTTGAAGCCAAGGGTTTGGAAATCATTAAATAATTGGCAATTTCAAACAAAGGATCACACATTCAATAAGATTTCTTCCACATTTATATACCTCTAAACTGCATTCAAAGAAATTTCAGTAAAATATTTTATTTTCTTTAATGTTGAATATTCAAAAACTATAGTATTTATAGAATAAATATAAATGAAACGAAAAATATTTAATTAGTGCACTAAGGTAGTTATATGCTATCATATATCATATTTATTTCAGAGTAGTGAAAATGTAGTAAAACGTTCAAACTTTATATATTTTTAAAAATACAAATTTAGACATTTCCTACAATTAAACTTTTCCCCCTTATGAAAAATTTCTTTTTTGTCTAAGAAAATTATATGCTCTTTATTGAAGTATTTGAAGTACATAGCACTAACATTTTCATCTTAGTGCGATGATAAAGATTAAAAAAAGTTTAGATACAGTTCAAACCAAAAAGAACTGTTATCTGTGGTGTCAAGGAAATATCTGTCTTACATTTTATGAGTTACAGAAGTTTTGGACGTAATAAAAGTGATATAATGCCATAATTTTTGAGTCAACAGCTGTGACGGAATGGTAGATACTGTTTCCGAGAATATCAAAAGTGGATTTTGTGAAGTGTGAGGGGTCCTTTCAAATGAACACGGTTTTCTAAGGGATGTGAAAAGAGAATGCTCTTATTATTGATATTTTGAGATTTTTAAATATAACAGTTCAAGGGTCATCAACATATCAGAGAATAATATCTAATATTTAATGGAAAAAATGAAAAACAATATTAATGAAATTCTTTCAGTTTTCATTGTTTGTTATTACGTTGTTTTAATAAAATTGCTGCAAAACATTTTATTAGAGCTTATGTAGCATTTCCTGTACATAATAAATCTTCTATTTTCATTATTCCAGTTTTTATTGTTTATTGTTTATCCATTACGTCGTTTTAATGAAAATGCTGTAAAACATTTTATTAGACCTTATGTAGCATTTGCGGTACATAATTCTTCTATTAAAATTTTTCAGTTTTCATTGATTATGTCATTGTTACATTGTTCATTGTTTATTCACTATGACGTCTTAATAAAATTATTGGAAAAGAATATTAGAGCTTATGCAGCATTTGCCGTATATAATTCGTCTACGGATATTCTTTCAGTTTTCATTGTTTATGTCATTGTTTCATTGTTTGTTGTTTATCCATTTTGTCGTTTTAATGAAAATGCTGCAAAACCATTTTATTAGAGCTTATGTAACATTTGCGAAAGATAATTAATCTACCAATATACTTTCGGTTTTCATTATTTATGTCATTGTTTCATTGTTCATCATTTATCCATTATGTCTCTTTAATAAATTTGCTGCAAAAGAGTATTTTATTAGCGCTTATGTTACATTTCCCGTGCATAATTAATCTAACTTAAAATAATATGTCTAACTTTATCTGCTTTTTCGGTAAAAGAGGATTCTTAAATTTTTCTTAATTTTTTATTGACTTAATCTACTTGTAAGAACGTAATTTTATTCACCTTTGACTGAACAGGAAAGACACTATGAAGCTGTTACTCACCGTAACATCTCAACAGAACATTTCTCCCACTGCGATAGTATTTTTAAAAACTGTTGAATTAATTTCATGTTTGGTACGGTAACTTTTCTTCTACGTAGTTGATTTTCTCATTCACGGAAAAACGAGCTTCTTATTTCAAAAGGATTTTTTATAAGGATGAGGATTTTTTTTTCAAGTAAAATATCTAACTAAATATTTCAGAACCTAAAAGCCCACAAAGTTGACAGAGAAAAAAAAAAGAAATATTTTAAACAATTACTTTTTTTCCCTAATCTGTAGTGGGTTTTAAAAGCGAACTATATCTCTTATATATAAATACAGTAACAAAATTAAATCTTTTTTTTCTTTGCTTCTATTTTCATTTTGATTTGTGCTTATGTTTAATTAACAAAGCAAAACTTTAACCTATATTTTTTCGCAAAAAAGTCTGTATTTCTTTCTCCCACTCAGAAAAGTAATTAATTATTTTCGTGAATATTTCAACAAACAAAAAAAAATCCTTTTTAGTTTCTTCTAAAAAAAAATGTTGTGTTGCAAAAATTTCAAGTTATAATACAAAGAACAAAAATTTGTACATCTTTAAGTCGTTTAATTGCTTAAAATGGTTTTTATATGAAATGCAAATAACCACATCTCACAAAAAAATGCGGTATAAAAAAGATATAATAGCGAAATTACGATTGAAGATTTCCTTAATGCAGATGTTAGCGATAATGTAACAATTCCTTGTTCAGTATACAGGGACATTCCTTGTACAGTATTATACAGGGTACGGTAGAATAGACTCCTATATTTTCCTGGGTCCTTAGTAAGGAAGTGTTAGGGGTAGGGCGGCGTGGAGGGTGGCAACATTTCGGGAATATTTTCTAGTTGTCAGTAGACACTATGAGTTGGTCGTTGATCATCGCAGTTTCGTCATCGAGGTGTTTCTTAAAATCAACAATTCTGTAATAGCGACACAGAGGGCATTTAAGATGTGCTGTGGGCCCTATGCAAATGATGACGTTATTGATCGAAAAATAATCCTGCGATGGGTTTCAAACGAGAGGAAATTGCTTTGCATTACCAAGGAAACCAAGTGGTCTTCCTCCGAACATTAGAACATCCGAAGATGTGCAGCAAGTCCGTAAGTCCGCTATTCGTGAGGAAGTTGTCGCCTTTCACCAAAGCTGACCAACAGAGTGATGGAAAACTTTAGAGAACGGCTTAGGTAGTGCATCACAAATAATGGACGCCACCGGATTGGTGGTATTTTTAAAACCTAACAGAAAAAAAAATTATAAAAACATTTCGGAAATATAAAGCTTTTTTCTGTAACTTGTTTCTTTCGTTTTTTATTACCCTTCGATATGCGGAAGTCAATTGTGCCTGACCCTGTATGAATCATCCGAGTCAGAACTCTTAATATAATGATTTCATAACACTTTACTGAGAAGCACACTTTTCGATAACAGTGATGCTTTAAAAATGCAATTCCCTTTCCGATCAAGTATTGTGCTTTCAGTCAATTCCAATTGTAATCTATGTAATATTTTGTAATTCTAAAGGCTAATTTGTTTAATTCACAAATTACTTTAAAATCGTAGTCTAAAGATTTCACAACACTTTTCTGAGAAATACACTTGTCGCTAACAGCGATGTTGTGTAAATATAACTCCGTTTCCGATCAACTATAGTGATTTCAATCATCCCTAATTGCAATCTATGTAGTAATTAGTAATACTAAAGGCAAATTTGTTGAATTAGTAGTCGGTTTTAATATAACTAAAATTAAATAATTCAACAGATCAAGATAATTATAATCAGGAAGTATGTAGACAAAACTAAACAAAAATCACCCACTTAGGACTCAACGCACCATAAGGCAAGATTCTGTAGCAGTAATGGAACTAAACCATGCATTGAGGTAACCGACTGGTCTCGTCATCAGGAGGTCTTACCAAATCAGTTACCTCAAGGGGAAACTTTCTGAAGAGGATGCAGGTCTAACCAAAAGACATCCCAAGGCCCCGAGATCCCCATTGAAACAGTTAGTCAAATCAAATGAAAGTACATGGACATCTTGCACTTAGGACTCAACGCACCATAAATGCAAATACATATACAATCCTATATAACACAAATGAATAGACAGAAATACAAAAAGAAAGAAATGCAAAAAGGATTGTATGTGTACTTGCATTTATGGTCCTTTGAGTCCCAAGTGCGTTATTTCTGTTTGGTTTTGTCTACATTCTTCCTGATTATAATTATCTTGCTTTGTTGAATTATTTAATTTTAGTTATATTTGTCCGTTTTCAATATGAGGATATGTTGCGCAATCTATCAACTGCGCAATCTTTTATTGAAAAGTTAAAATTTTCAACTCTAGGGTAGGTATTCAGTTACTTTATTTCAGTCGTTTTATTCAGTCTGTGCCCTCTTTATAAATTTTTGTTCGTTTTGAATTGTTTACATTATTGCAGTTGATTTTAACTCGCATTGTAAATATTTCACAGCACGTTGTCTAGAAAAACACTAATCGCGAACAGTGATGTTTTGGAAATAAAACTCCATTTCCAATCAATTACAATGATTTCAACTAACCCTGGTTGTTAGCTAATTCCCAACTATAAAAGGTAAGAAAAGGCAATATTTTAACATTCTTTCATTTAATACAAGCATCGCCTCAAAATTCCCATTTCTTCTCTACATTTCTTCGGGCTTTTGGCTCTCTTTCAAGAAATTTTATGTATTCATTCGTTACCGTATCAAGTGCGATAAACTAGAAGCCTTATCTCCTCGGTTCTGCAAGTTCAGGTCTCAGAGAATAAAGTTTATTCTATAATGCAGTTGAAATCTTGTTTGGATAATGAATAGCTTAAGAATTATGTTTTGCAGATACTTGAAAGACCACTTAGTTTCGGAGAAATATATTTGAGACACTAATCTTTAAGATACCTCTGACGTCTCTAAACTTACGCTCTTTTCTTAACAGCAAGACGGCAGAAGTTATTAACAAAACTGATATGCGTTTAAAACAAAATTAGAGTGAAATACATCAAATAAACATGAACAGGCATTTGTTTCTGAGGGCAAATTGAGAATAGCTGATTTAAAAATGCTTATTGTATGTAATACATCATAAGCGTACCAGACAATCCTAGACCTAGGTTTCTCCCTAGTTGTGGACTACTTAGCATGGTTTATACCAGAGGTGGGGAACCTTTTTACCATTAGAGGCCACACGTGAATTAGGTAGAAATAAAGGAGGCCGCATAAGTTGATGTACCTATAAATGCGACTTTTATGAAATTATTATAGTTAGGTATAGTTTTAACAATTTGGTGAATTATATAGAAAAATAACAAAAAAAATTAAGTATAATTATATATATATATATATATATATATATATATATATATATATATATATATATATATATATATATATATATATACATATATATATATATATATATATATATATATATATATATATATATATATATATATATATATATATATATATATATATATATATATATATATATATATATATATATACATATATATATCCTTTAATTACTTATTATCTTCTTAACAGTTCCATCTGTTGATAAGTGATGAGCCGTTTATCTGACTTCATATAAGCAAAATCATATCTTCATATAAGCAGTGGGTAGTGCTAAACCCAAACCTATGACGTTTCGTTACTCTGTCAACGTGTCTGCGCTTTCAACAGGCCGAAGTAATTCTATTTCTTTCTATGCCGAAAATATCATAGTTCTGGTGGTACTGATGTGGTAGAATTGTTGGTTAGAGGTGCTGGTTGAGAACGATTTCGGTAAGCTTGTATGTTTCTATCAGTATTTAAATTAGCCTACAATGGATTGAGTTAATTAAGAATTTTGCAATGTCTCTGGGAAGAATACAAGCTAAACTAATTTATATTAGTGACGTTGTGTACTACCATTTATGATTTGGGTTCCCCGTTGGTAGTTTTACAAATAATTGTTGTCACCTTAAAAATGTTCGTGGAAACGTAAAGTCAGAATAGGATAAGATAAATATAACCCTCTACCGTGAGCAGAACTGAACGTTTAAAGGTATTTTAACGGTCTTTTAAAGGCAGGGTATCAACTTCTTTACTCTGCCAAATCTAATGTGGGCAAGAGTTGAGGTATCAGAAAACATTACAAGGTTGTAAATAAATCAAAACTATCTTCAATTTTATCAAATAAATGCATAAATTGTATATATTTCAAACTGTAAGCCTAATACTTGAGACTAAGATTTCCAAATTAAAAAAATGATACAAAAAAAAATTACCCGTGAATTTTGCTTTCCTACCTTTAAATCAATAATTGCAAAAATAGGAAAACAAGTGTCTTAATCAATACATAAATAACACAGTCTTAGTACATACATAAAGGTATATATAATGACCTTATACATAGGAGAATTGTTGTATAGCGGAAGCATAAAGGTTTGATTTTGTTTGACCTTAATGCTGTCAACAAAATAAATCTAAGCTGCAACGCGAAAGAAAGCTAACTCATGTAAATTCGTTTCTAAATACAATAAGTATAATTTGCATGAAAAATAATCTGTCAATTCATACAGTTATGTCTAAAGTACCTGATAAGTGTGTAAGTTCTCTGCAGTCCCAGCATGTAATGATTGTGCTTTTGCCTCCAAAAATACATCAAACGGATGACGACAGGTCTTTATGTAAGAATACATAAAAGAACATTAAAAAAGTAAACATCTAAGTAAGCCATTTAAGCTTACATTGGAACAAAAGGAAATCGATTTTTTTCCATGTATATAAAAAAGGTTGCAAGTAGCTTTGATCTGATTACCCTTCTTTCGAGAATATCTGCTTTTACATAGTTTGATTACATTGATTATAGAATAGTTCTTAAAATGTCAATAGTTGAATTTACTAAAGAACTTCTAGTGATAATAGAAAAAGATGTTCTGAAAACTGCGATATATATTTCGTGATTCCCCAATTTTTTTTTCATAAATAAGTTTGATTGATCCATTTCTTTATCTCTTGGCTAAAACCCCCAGAACATGTTTCCTATTCGAAACATAGTGATTATGCTGACTTCAAAAATTAAACAGGCTTTAATGCTTTTAACCATCTCGAAAGGCATCATTTAGCATAAGTTTTATTCATGAGATAGCATCACGTGGCTGATGGAACGATAAATGCAAGGCACGAAATAAATATCTGATGAATCGTTATCGACCCCTATGTGGAAAATAGCTAACTTTCGTAACAAACGGCGAACCACTGGTTTTTAAAAAACACTGTAATCTCTATCTTTATTTTTCAATCATAACAAAATAATGATTCTATAAGCCCAAAACTGGGCTTTTTTTTAAGAACTGCCTCGCTCACAATTTTTTTTTTGAATAAATCAATAAGAAACAAAGAACTGAGTCATTTTGAAACTTTGTTTTTTACTTCCTAATATTAAGCAGTAACAATTGAATACAAAGATACAGAATATAAAATGAATACACTTTTTTGCAGTTAAAGTCTGACCTACATTAAAACAGTTCCTCTGAGCTAGTGCATAAAGAATAATTTATAAGCTTTCGAATAACTAAAAATATATTGAAATGTGTATCATTTAACGATAAAATTTAAACATAATGATGCATCAAAGCTCACGCACAGTTTGCTTGGGAGGTATTTCTTCCATGCTAGAAAAATGTTAAAATAATAATTTTAACTTTGTTTTAAAGGGTCTTTAATTTTTTTCCTTTTGGTTATAAACATAATCTACCACTCTCAATACCACTTTCAATTGTATATTGAAAGACCAAAAAGCACTCAGTCAGTGACTGATCACTGTATCTCTCGAGCCATACGACCTTGGAAGCTAAAATTTTGCATGGTGGTTCCTCTAACGCCCTTAGTTATTATTAAGAAAGCTTTTTAAAAATTCAACCTTGAATAGGGTGCCCGAGGTAGCCTAGTGGTAGCTCGTTGGGATTAGAACCATGTCCTTGGAAGCTTAACTTTTGCATGGTGATTCCTCTAACGCCCTTAGTTCTCACTACGAAAGCTTTTTAAAAATTCAGCCTTGAATACGGTGCCCAAAGTAGTCTAATGGTAGCGCATTGGGATTAGAACCATACGTCCTTGGAAGCTAAAGTTTTGCTTGGTGGTTCCACTAACGCCGTTAGTTCTCACTAACAAAGCTTTTTAAAAATTCAGCCTTGAATAGGGTTCCCAAAGTAATCTAGTGGTAGCGCGTTGGAATTAGAACCATATGTCCTTGGAAGCTAAAGTTTTGCATGGTGGTTCATCTAACTCCCTTAGTACTCACTAAGAAATATTTAAAAAATTCAGCTTTGAATATGGGGCGTGAGGCAGCCTAGTGGTAGTGCATTTGGATTAGAACTGAAGGTGCCCGGTTCGAGTCCCGAAGACTCCATTAAATACTTTCATGTCTCAGCTGGATATAGGCACTTTAAATTGATAAACCGGAAAGTTCTGTAGGGTCAAAGAGGGTAGAAGAAGGTACGACCCCTCCCACAGATGTCGCCCCTGGGGTGCTCGTTCAAAATGGAGGTGGCAACAGGGGGTGGTGTTGATTCATCTATTTGATGCTTCCCTTGAAAGCAAACAGCGATTCTCGAGGATTAAGGCTCCTGTGTAATAACCCTATTGGATTCGCTCAGCTCAATGTTAACCTATGGAGAAAATTTGTCTAAAGATTGCCGACATAAGTTGAAAGTAATTTTTTTTAAAAACTCCGTAAGAGAACAAAATTTTACACCTTGGGGAATTTTTTTTAATTTCAAATAATATTTTTAAGTTAAAATTTTTTTTCAGGGGAGAATGTGGTATAGCGTGTTTTAAACGCTCCTAAATTCCTTTGGTGGACAAAATTTGTATAATGAATCCTGTTGCAAGGTGAAGAAAAGTTCAGGCTGT
>OU015496.1:136285629-136287871 GCA_907164885.2 Dolomedes plantarius
TTATGGACAAAATAATGTAGAAGAAAACATTCAAATTAAATCTAACAGAACATACTAAAGAATATAGTATAGTTGATATAGTAAAGATTGAGGAACATTTATTTTACTGTATTTTAATATTTTTTTTTGGATAATGTCCAATCGTCTTCCGCATTAGCAAGAAAAAAATATTTTTTTGTCTATTTCGTTGTTATCAACGTGACTCAAAATTACTTTAAAGTATCAGAAAAAGAAATGATACCACGTGATCAGCATTTAATAAATTAAATTCTAAAATTTATTCTTTAAAAATTCACCAAAAATCAGAAAATAGAGATAAAGATTCGAAAAAGATTTCATTTTAAAGGAATTTTTATAATCTTCCTTGTGATATACATTTTATAACCCTCGAATGATTATTTTTAATGCAAACTTTCAAGAATGTTGCAAAAACAGCTTAAAAATTTAATTTAAAAAATCTAAGAATAATTTTTCAAAAATCTCTTTTAGGACACCCCTATACTATAAGAAGAATCGCCATGCAAAATTTCAGCCCTTTAGGTCCAGCGGTTTGGTCTGTGCGTTATATGTCAGTCAGTCAGTCAATTAGTCAGTCAATTACGGAACTGCTTTACATATGTAGATATATTTCTATCTCTCCATATTTTCTTAATACTATTCATGTTCGTGCATATATACAAACACGGTAATATATGTTTTTAATGTTATCGAAAGATTTAATAGATTGCATTTGAAACTAGTGAAAGATGAGTGATTTTAAAATTCATTCCTGAATTCAAAATAAGACATAAAAATAATCATTAATTTCGGACTAATAGATTATGTTCATCATCAGGTCACAGAGTGTTATTTAGTCCTCATGTGTGCCTTGAAAGTGCAACAGTCATAATCTCTCCCTTATGATTTAACTGTATAATTGGAAGTGTAACTTGTACTCATTTTTTGCAAAGTGCTAAGCCATAATGGATTGATTATTTTAGTAAAATTACAATTAAGAACATTTTATGCTCTCTTCTGTAAGTATATCACTATCTTCCTTAAAATTGAGATTTCAATGCAATCACTATTCATTATCGCTCTAAAATTAACGAGGTACCATGTATCTCTCATGATACCTATCTCTCATGATACCTAGGAATGACTGATAACTCACGCTTCGATTGATCTAAGTACTAGAGAGCTTGGATTTGAAAATGTTATTAAAAGAAGAAGTGTGATCCTGGCTGCAATTTTTCACAAATAGAAAGTATGTCAACTAAGTTCATACGATCTGGAAACCACAAAAAAAGAAAAGGATTGTTTATAAATGTTTTCTATTTTTCTTTTTAAAAAAATTGAGTCTTCAAAAAATAATGAATAAACTTTTTTGATATTTTTTAATGTGGAAAAAAATATAAAAAGAGTCTGTCCTAAGACATTTTAAAACGCGGTAATTGGTTGATTGCTTTTTATCTGAGAGCACCATGCAAGTGATTCAACATTGTTCCTTGGTGCCACTTCAATTTTGACCGAGCACCCCCTTGGACGACATCTAAGGGGATCGGGACTTCTCCCATCCACTGACCTCTTTAATGTAGAAGCACTATTCTGAGACATTTTATAATGCGGTAATTGGTTGATTACTTTTTATCCGAGAGCACCATGCAGGTGAGTCAACATTGCTCCTTGGTGCCACTTCAGCTTTGGCCGAGCACCCCCTTGGACGACATCTAAGGGCATCGGAACTTTTCCCATCCACTGACTTCATAGAAGGACTTTCGGGTCTATAGATTTAACAAGCCTATACACGCCTTAGACTTCATGGCGTTAGTCGGGATTCTAAGAGCACCCCCTAGTCCGAGGTCCAACACGGTACCACTAGGATACCATAGGATAGTCTTTTTATTGTTATTGATCTTAATTTCCTTTTCTTGTATGCTCGTAAATACTTGTAAATGAGAATGCAGTGATAATTGTATGCCATAATGTGATTGCCATTGGCTTCGATTTCAAGCACTTGGGGACCTTTTCTTGTATACCTTTTGAAAGCTAAAGAAATTGTCCTATTTGCAGATCCCCTGTACACAATCAAGAGATATTAGGTTTGCTTGGAATTCCCAGATGATGGCGTGTTTTAAGAGATATTCTATTACAAAAACGTTAGACACGCAAAAAGACAATATTAAAATAAAATAATTTGTTGCTATCTGAACAGGACGAATTCTTAATTCTTCCTTTTGCTCCTTTAGATATGCTCGTTAAA
>OU015496.1:136288371-136329109 GCA_907164885.2 Dolomedes plantarius
GTTGAAGATTGAAACGAGGATTTATCCTAGTAGATTGAAATTTACTGCATTTCGTAAGGTGATAATGCAAATCTCACGTTTGCGCACCTGATAATATAAGTGTAATAGCAATCTCTTGTTTTAGAGATTCCGAATGGCCGTGATAGAGTGCATACTTTATTACTTGAAAGTCAAGTGAATGGATGCATGGCATTCAATAGTTTATGAATGATATATATATGAATGATAATAGTTTATGAATGAACAAATATAATTTTCATTTTGATAAGTTTTATTTAGGAATTTTACGCTGAATCTCTAGTGATCTGTCTGAAATATTCAAGATATATGGTTTTTAGAAGTAACCATTATGGTTAGATTTAAAAACAGTTAAAAATAAAAAATAAATATATATATATATATATATATATATATATATATATATATATATATATATATATATATATAGATATATATATATATATATATATATATATATATATATATATATATATATATATATATATATATATATAACTTGGAGAAATACCAACTTAATTTATTTATTTAATAATTTATTTAAAACCCTAAGATATGTTTAAAAGACATTCTTTTGCTAAATTTTTGACATACGTAAATTTCAAAAACTTTATGTACCCGAAAAGAAAATTTTGAAACAATTTAACTATAACATGACAAAATAACCCACTACCATGGGTTATTAACGTATGGTTACTTAATTGTTGCTTACCTCTTTTGTATGTACATATGTATGTATGTGTTATGTATATATGTATCTATATATAGATATACGTATATATATATATATATATATATATATGTCAAAATTTTGACGCATTTTGGTACTTTTCTGTTTAACTGTTTACTGCTTGCCCAAACGATACAGACTGGATTTGGCGTGCTGCCGAAATTATAACTCGCGAAGACGTACGGTTTTAGCGTCTGAAATTTTGCTTTCCGCAGGACAGTTATGGAGGAACGTAATCTTGCGTTAAAAAAACTGAGCAAAATAGATAAAGAATACATATTAACCTCCAAAATAAAGACAAGGGGGTAAAACAGAATTCAAAAAGTCAAATTTAATAAATTATTCCTTTGTTCAGATTTATTTTTTTTTTCTCAAGATAACTTCTAACAAAGTCAAAATTGCGTGTGTGGGCCAACTTCTTTGCTCTTTTCATAAAGTCAAAAAAATAGTAACTTGAACTTAACGGCATGATTAATATCTGCGTGAGAGATTGTACAAAGTAGGCATGATTTTAACACCCTAAGTGGAAAAAAACGTCCAACTCCAGATTAATTACGCTAAACTACCAATTTTAACGATGTGAAAGTAATATCCTAATTTAATTCCGAAATTTCTCTATGGCGGCCATATATATATATATATATATATATATATATATATATATATATATATATATATATATGCTAGCTGAATACCCGTGCTTCGCTACTGAGTACATTCAAATTAAATACAACGGTCAATGTATGCAAATAATTTGTATGTTTAAAATCCGTAAAACCAGTTTGAATTAAATTCTTTAAAAACTTCCATCTCAATTAGTCTAGTGGTTAATTTATGTTTTACCGTATTTTAATATTTTTTTGTCAATTTATTTCATTGTTATGAACGTGATGCCAAATTAATTTAAAGTATCACAAAAAGAAATGAAACCATGTGATCAGCATTTAATAAATTAAATTCTAAAAATTAATCTATAAAAATTCACCAAAAATCAGAAAATGGTGGTAAAGAACCGAAAAAGATTTCATTTTAAAGGAATTTTTATGATCTTTCTTGTGATATAAATTCTATAACCCTCAAATTATTATTTTAAATGAAAACTTTAAAAAAGTTACTAAAACAGCTTAATTTTATTTAAAAAATCTAAGAAGATTTTTTTTCAAAAATCTCTCTTAGTGCACCCCTACACTATAAGAAGAATCTCCATGAAAAATTTCAGCCCTTTAGGTCCATCGGTTTGGTCTGTGCGTTATCTGTTAGTCAGTCAGTTACGGAACTGTATACAGTGGGTGATCGGTTTACGAACATAATCCTTTCCAAGACTATTTTCGTAAACCGAAATGTTCGTTAACCGATCATCGATTTACCATAGACTTTTATGGGACTTCGATTAATTCGTCCTGGAGGCCCTAGAAATTAAATTAAAAGATATATATATATATATTTATAATTTCTTAGTAAGTTTATTTTTTACCAAAATAATACAGTCTTGCACATTAATCAATCATTTTTTTTAATGGGTCGTTAAAGAACCTGTCCAGTGTCGATTGCTTTTATCTCTTCTTCAGAATTTTCCGGAAGTAATTAATAGCATTGTCGTTGTAGAGATTCCCAACCCTACTGACATCGGCTTGGTTTGGATGCCACTCTAAGATCGTTGCTCTGACATAAATTGGTCCTCTTTCGTCTTCCTCTTTTTCTGAAGGAGATACATTTCGCTGGTGTTCTTCATTCAAGATTTCTTGGAGTTCTTCTGTCGTTAGCTCATCGTTATGTTCCATTATGAGCTCTTCAAAGTCATCCTCGTTCACCTCTAATTCCAGATCTTTCGCAATTGTCACAATTCCATTCATAATTTCAAGGGCATTATCTCCGTCCCTGAACACAAGATGGACACAGTTTTCGCCAAGCAGAAATCAACTGTCGTTGAGTGAGTTCTGACCACGCCTTTTGAATGAGTCGGATAGCTTCACGAATGTCAGATTTTTCTTTCCAAAACGTTTTTAATGTCATTGTTGAGGATAACTGGCATGCTTCAAAACACCGATGAAACAGCGCGCGAGTGTACGATTTCTTGAAACCCGCAATAACCTCCTGATCCATTGGCTGAATCAACGAAGTCGTATTCGGAGGTATAAACTGAACTGTCAGCCAAGGAAAGTCTATCAGCAAATTATCTTCAAGGTCCTTTGGGTGTGCTGGTACATTGTCCAATACCAGCAGTGCTTTCAATGGCAAGTCATTGGTCTCAAAGTAGTCCTTTATGCTGGGAGCACAAAGTTCAAACAGCCATTCTTTGAAAAGAACCTGTGTGACCCATGCTCTCTGATTTGATCTCCACATCACTGGCAGTCTTTTCTTGATTATAATTTTTTTTAATGCTCTAGAATTCTCAGAGTGATAAACGAGAAGTGGTTTAAGCTTCATATCACCACTAGCGTTATCTCCCAAAAGTAACGTCAATTGGTCTTTCATGGGTTTATGCCCAGGAAAACTTTTCTCATCTTTTGTGATGTAGGTACGGTTCGGCATGCGCTTCCAAAAACAAACATGTTTCATCACAATTGAAAATTTGTTGTGGACAATACCCTTCTTTTTCAACGAATTCTTGAAATTTGAGACAGAACTTCTCAGCTTCTTCTTTATCTGCACTAGCAGACTCACCATGCATTACCACATGTTTAATGCCAGATCTCCTTTTAAACTTTGCAAACCAGCCAGTGGTAGCCTTGAATTCTAACTTCTCGGATGACGAACCTGGAGTTTATTCCTTCAACTTTTTCTAGCCTTCTCTTGAATGATGGCCATAGTAGTTACATCTCTTTTCATTTCCCTTTCGTTTATCCAAACTAAAAGCAACCTCTCCATCTTTTCGTGGATCGCACTTCTTTGCTTCTCAGATGTGGTTTTCATTACTCCTTTAGCTGCTTGAGTCCTCTTGATGATATCTTTCTTAGCTAAGATTGTGCCTACTGTAGACCTGTTCAAGCCATATTGCCTAGCAACATCAGATATCTTCTGCCCACTCTCTACGTTGGCTATAATCTCTTGCTTGGATTTTATGGCGAGCTCTGTTCTTGACACTCCACTCTTTTTAGGCCTCATAATATTGCCAGATTTTCTAATATTTTTATTTTTATTTTAATTTATTTTTTTATAAGGGGTTCAAAAAAGCACATATACAAAAATTCAGAAAAGCAGAAACCAACTAGCGTACATAAAGGTTACGTGTACAATTCACAAAGTCTCGGCGCAAACTACACAGTATGTGACCGTGTCGTGTGCTCCGAGCTCCGACGAGAGGTTGTGACGAAACGTATGACGTAGCGAGCAACGCCCCCACCGTTTTTAGAATTCGACTAGATGGAACTTCTGCATGTAAGCATGGCTCTTAGATTAGTGGCAATTTGTAGACCCCCTTTAAGGGTTGTACATACATGTAAAATAAATATTTATAACTAAAATTGTATCGTTTGTAGACCTCTTGATTAGAATTATTAGATAAACTCACTGAACCAACCCTTGGTTGATCTTGGAATACTAGAAACTTTTTTCGACCTTTTGTCATAGAGGTGTTCGGTAGAATTCGTTTTAGTTCGTTATCCGAACATATGTTCGCTGTCCGAACACAGGAATAAAATCTTTCGTGAAAGTGTTCGTTATCCGAACTGTTCGCAGTCCAAACTGTTCGTTAACCGATCACCCACTGTATATATATATATATATATATATATATATATATATATATATATATATATATATATATATATATATATATATATATATATATATATATATATATATAATATGACTTGATCAATCTTTGGAGGCTTCCTCGTATCAAGTCATATTACGAGAGCGACCCTGCTGAGTTCAACAAACGGATTTAGATATTTCTAATTTAAAATTCAGCGCGAAGTTATGTTTCCAAAATAAAGACTGAATCTGAAGCCTTCCACCCCTTTCTAGCAACCTCGATATCCGGTTCCTTTTTAATTGCGTGTGTCTTTCAAGTTCCTAAGCTCTAACAGTAATACTTTCCCAAGGGGTGAGCGCAAGAAGTAGCAATAAATCAAGACATAAATTCACGGCCTATTTCAGCCCACATTTATATACTTTGGGCACCGGTCCATTTGCCTTCGTAACGATTCACCCTCCCATAAATCCCAGAGGCAAATGGGGCGACAGTTGCTTATTACATTTGTATCCAGCACTGTAATTTGAAACTCTCCCTTCCTCTTTGTCTATACGTTTTCTTCCCCTCCTACCCCACCCCCTAGCCAGCAGCTTAGACTGCAGATTTCTTCAATGACTCTTGAAAACGTCCTTTTCTTCCGAACCATGTCCGATTCGAAATGAAATGCAGTATGGGATGCGATATTGGGGTTCTTTAAGAGACATTCTTCTTTGTCGCGGATGCTGTTTAGAATGCTCTTCGGAAAGTTTTCTTATTTTTTTCTTAATCTGGATTTAATATTACTTTCGAAAAATAAATCTTGCTTTTTTTAGGTGAAAACCTGATGGATATAGTTGCATATAATTTGCAATTGTAAAATCATGTCTGCTGATAATACTCAACTTAGATTTTACTTTAACGTAAGATTATACTCTTAGGAATGCTGTTCATCAAGTTAAATTTTTAACTGATGGATATAATTACGTATGAATATGGTTTGTAAAATCATGTGTGCGTATTATAATACGAAGCTTATTAAAAATTTGTAAAATTATACTTTCATGAAAGCTCTTCGAAAAGTTTTCTTTTTTAAAAATCCAGAATTAATCTTACTTTAGAAAAGAAAATCTCACTTTTTTTTAAATATTGAAAACTAATGGATATAATTACGTTTAAATAAAGTTTGTAAAATTATAATATGCAACTTATTAAAAAATCGTAAAACTCTACATTTAAGAATGCTTTTCGAAAAGTTTTCTTTTATAAACCTAGAATTAATCTTGCTTTCGAAAAATAAATCCTACATTTTTTTTAGTAGTGAAAAATTGATGGATATAATCAGGTTTCAATAGTGCTTGTAAAATCATGCGTGTTTATACTATGCAACTTATTAAAAAATCGTAAATTTATATAGGCGGACCTCATGTGGTATTATGATAAGAGATATCTAGAATAGGTAAATGTCGAATTCAAACTGAAATACAGTATTAGGATGCAATATTAGGGTTCTTTAGGAGACATTCTTCATTGTCACGGATTCTTTTAGGAATGTTCTTTGAAAAGTTTTCTCTTTTTAAAATCTAAAGTTAAATTTACTTCAAAAAAGAAATCGGACATTTTGTTCAATAGTGAAAAATTGATGGATATAATTGCTTATAAATCATGTTTGTAAAATCACGTGTGAGTACAATACGCAGCAGACTAAAACATCGTAAAATTATGGGTAGACTAAATGCCTTATTATGATATGAGATATCTAGAAAAAAAATTTAACAGCGAAAAACTAATGGATATAATTAAGTATCAATTATGTTTGTAAAATCATATGTGCATACAATACGCAGCTCATTAAAAAATGGTAAATTTACCGGCAAACTAAATGTATTGTTACGATACGAGATCTCTAGAATAGTTTTTTTTTCGTATAGTGAAAAACTGATGTATACAAAGACTGTTCGCACATATTTTAGACGATTTTGGTAAGCGGTAATAAAAAATCGTTTGCTGCAAAAGAAATAATTGTAATTGTACTATGTTTTTAGAAAGTCAAAATTATCGTCTGCGGCTTGAAAGTTTTGTTTTTATTCAAAATGGCGTTTTTAACAAAGCAGTGGTTCGAAGGCTACATTTATGCTCTTTCCGAAGAGAAATATGCATACACCGTTATCCAAAAACGATGTGAGAGTCTTGGTTTTGTGATATCTAAAGCGTCGATAGGTAATATCGTCAACAAGAAAGGAAAAAAACGTCAAATTGGAGCCTCAAGTGGGACAAAAATTCCAAACAAGTATCCAAGGAAAAAACGGACATCTTCGACTATTGCAAAGGTACGTTGTTTAATGTTAAAAGAAAATTCCCCTAGTCAAAGGACAGTTGTAAAATCATTAAAATGCTCGGTGTCCACTGTAAACAAAATGATAAACGTTGATTTAAATCTTAAGAAAGCGAAAAAACGCAATGTGCATCGTCTTCTTCCAAATCATATCGCTGAACGAAGGACACGCTGAAGAATTCTATATGAGAAACACTTATCCAAAGAAAAATGGAAAACAATTGTCACAATAGATGAATCATGGGTGTATTTAAATGACTGCAACAAAAAAAAGAGCCATTTATTATCATAAAAGGAGAGAAAAAATTTAAGTACATGGTTCAAAGAATCGAAAGAAAGTTTTTCTAAGGGATTCATGATTGTTGCTGGTTTTTCTTATAATGGCAAGTTAAAAATAAAGAGAGTGGAAAAAAATGTCAAGATTAACTCCAAATACTATCAGGAACATATTTTATCGCTAATTTTTCTGAATGAAATACCATCGCTTTACCCACAGTGCCATCAATCTGTGAGACTCCATCAGGACAAAGCTAGCAGTCACACATCAAAATCCACTGTAAATTTCCTAAAAGAAATGGAACAAAAAACTGGTATCAAGGCCATACCCTTCACTGATATCCCTACTAAATCTCCCGATTTATCACCTATGGATTTTTGTGCTTTCGGACTTTTAAAATCTGCATTATCCAAACGTCGTCCCAAAACCCTTACAGGACACTGGAAAGCTGTTCAGGAGGAATGGGATAGAATACCTCTTCTGACACTTCAAAAGGCATTATTATCCTGGAAATTGCGGTGTCGAAAGATAGTTCAGAATAAGGGATGTCAAATAGAACATTTAAAACACAAGAATTTTATGTAATTTAGTTTTGTGAATACAATATACATCGTCTAAAAAATGTGTGAACAGCCTCTGTATACAAACCCCGTTTGTAAAATTATTTGTGCTTATAATACTCAACAATTGAAAAAAATTAAATTATTGGAAGACTAAATGCATTATTATGATATGAGGTAACAAGAGCAGGACAATATTTTCAGTATGTTTTAGAATAAGCACTAGGTACTTTAAAATTCTTACATCTGAACAATAACCTTGTGATGACCATTTGTTTGAACAGGGGTTAGAATGTAGGCGTCCTATAGGTAATCTACCAGAGGAATTAAATGGGCTTTAAGGTGAAGTGATATTTTTAATAACTTCTCTCTCACATTCACCTTATTTATTTGAGGCAAGGATAACGGCGCAAGAATGTTTATCTGTAAATATTTATTTACTCATCTGTAAATTTTTTTTCCAGGGATGCAGTTTATTTTTTCACAATCAATGAATGCCATTTAATCATGAACGCCATTATAACGACTTCTTGTTCGAATCTGTTTTTGAACTCGTGTATTGAAACCCGACGTCGGTATTCTTTCAGTAGAAAGTCTAAACAACATAAAGAAATGATGACATCCCTCCAAGCCATTCTCAAAACTGATGTCATATATATATATATATATATATATATATATATACAATATATATATATATATATATATATATATATATATATATATATATATATATATATATATAATATATATATATATATATATATATATATATATACACAGTTGAACCCCGTTATAGCGAACCGATATATAACGAATTCACGGATATAACGAACTTCAATGAATCAAAGGTTTTGTTCGTTTTATCCGGTGGTTCGCTACATCCGAACCATTAAGAAAGATGCTAGAGTTCATTAAAATAACTCATTAGTTGCAATGTGTATTCAATAATGATGTATTAAAAAATGATAAAATCTATTAAAATAATATATATATATATATATATATATAATTCTTATAATGATATTTTTTCACTCAAATAATTTTGTTCTAGACTGGATACCTCATGTAATTAGTCTATTTTCCTTCATAAAGTAATTTAAAATATTGTAACAATTCAAGTCCACAAAAAAAAGATAAAACCAGAAATTGATAAAATTTTCCATCATTAAAGCAATTAGAAAAAAAATTTAATGTAAAAACGAAGTAAAGAGCTTTTAATGGGAAAATGTGAACCTTGGAGGCTTGATCCTATCTTGTCGTTTTGTGGAAGAGACCAGATTTGGTTCACCAAATTGATTTAGATAGTTTTAATTTAAAATATTACGTAAAATGTGTTCAATATAAAGGAAACACACCATTTTAAATGTCTGAATCAGTTAAGAAAGCATTTAAACATTATCATTTCAATTAGATGCCTGAATGGAAATAGCTCCAAGCATAATACATATAAGATATTAAAAAACTCATTCCCTCTTATAATTTGTTTATATATTCTCGTTTACGTATCAAACATGTAAAAAATTAGTTGGAAAGAACTTTATGACGTCATATATTACTTTGAAGGTTCGGCTATCATCTTAACGGCATTTGGGGTATGAGAGATAAACTTAGCGCACACGTCACTAGCACCACAGTTATGACACTCAGGTTTGATGCATAGAGTTTGGATTAAAATGGAGGATTAAATGGCATCAAAATGTAGTATTGTACTAGGAAAGCATGCATATCTAACTCAGCACCAGTAGACTTCAGAGCATCAGTTCAAGTCAATGGATTGTATCGTCTATTTTTACCCTTTTCTGAAAGGAACGTGTTAATGGGATTATTTCATGATATATTTCTGTTAATGATATAATTTAATGTTGAATTTTTCTTAATATATAAGTCCAGATAAAATTTTCACTGTTATGCTGGGCTCATTAAACATATAATATCATCTTCGTGAATCAATTCAACGCAATTCAAAATCACATTTTCTTTGTAAAAAATATTGTCTGTCAAATGTTATAGATTTAAGAAATAACTTTTCATTTATTTTAATAAATATTAAAAATGTTAGTTGTGCAAGAAGAAACCTTCAAAACACTTCTTTAACACTATTTAAAAACATTTTAATAAAGAATCTATATAAAAATAATTGTAAAATATTTCACATATTTGAATATACTTTGCCTTATCCAACTCATCAGAAAAATTATAAATTTTTTTAAACTTCCGCAAAATAGAAGAAAAATCTTATTTTGCAAATAGGATTTTACTGGAATAAGGAACCATTAAATAATCTGTAATAGGAAAGTTTTGAGTTGCTAAATTTCATACATTAGATTTCTTAACGTCAGTTTTAAACAATCAATGCTTTTAAAAAACGTCTCTAAAAGCAAGATTTTACAGTTAAGAATTCAAATGCCTTCATTATGGCATATATATATATATATATATATATATATATATATATATATATATATTTGTTCTGTTGCTAATAATTAGTAAAACAAAAATAAATGATAATAGTTAATAAATAACTACTAAAAAGTAAATAAAAACTAGAGTAATTAAAATAATAAACAACTTTTAGTCATAATAAATGTCTAAGTTAACTTAGCTTATTATATCCTATAAAACAGTAACCTAATTAAGCCTTCTAAAGTGATTCCATTGGCTCCATGGTTGCAATGTTTGTGTCGTCAGTCTACTTGTGGTCTCCTAAACTTAACTTTCAATTTGTCTGGCGCCGAGTTTGGTGATCTATGATAAAGCCAATGATTATTCCTTCTTTTTTTCATATGGATTGTACGGTGTCTAAGTATGGTTATTGCTCAGATCATGCTTATTAGAAACAATCCATTGGTTTTTAGACAGTATTGGCACCGCTGAAGATGAAATATTGTCTAAAACCTCTTTAAATCTTATCTATTCATGTTTTTGGTTCCTGGCTGTAGTAGCTTTAGTGCACATACTGTTTTTTCTCTTTCAACTTTATCTTATATATATATATATATGTATATATGTATAAACACACACACACACACACACACACACACACATATATATATATATATATATATATATATATATATGTGTGTGTGTGTGTGTGTGTGTGTGTGTGTGTTACAAAAAACCTATAAAATATTTTTACTTAATAAAACATATGAAAATAATTTAAATCTTTACAGAAGCTTTTCTAGGATAAGGAAAAAATCCTTCATGGTAATAATACACCTCCCATTATATAGAATCTGATGGCATACGATACCTCACTAACAGTTAGTCGTGATCTCTTCTTCCAGCTTTTTTCCGGTTCTACAGTCTTTGTTAAATTAGCCATTATAGAGCATCATTTATCTTAGATTACATAACTGACCAATAAATGTCAAGTTTTCCCGCATCTACTTTCACTTCTCACTTTTAGCGTAATTCGTCTTATTTTTAGTGAAACTTTTTTTTCTAATGCTAAAGGATCTAAAATCAATTTAAAAAATTTCCTCTTCGAGACATGATATAGATTTTAGATATTTCTAAGCACAAATCATCCGTTAAGTTATGTCAGAGCTCGGGAAAGCTAAAAATAAAAAGTGTTACGTAAAAGACAGTATTGGTTTGAAATATTGGAAAGGAGAAGTTTTAAAGTGTGTAATTTTGTTTTTCACATAGATATAAATGTATATAATAAATGTTTATAGAGTCATAAAATTGTAGGAAATAATTCACCAGAAGAATACCGAAAGGATGAGACAGCAAAACTTACTATAGTGCAGTGGCTATTAAGACTGATATAATCACAACTAACTAAAATTACCGAGAAAAAGATTTCAACATAGCTTTTTTAAATTGTTTTAAAATCATTTATTTTTCACTATTTTTCGTTATTTCACCATACAAGTATATGTATGGTATGAATTATAACAATTTCTCCAATGTACATATACACAATATGTTTGAATTCCTGTAGCAATAAGAAATGGAAATAATAGTTATTTTAAAGGCCCTGTAAAGTATTATACTGTATTATAATATTTTATGAGTACTGTAAGGACTTCGCCTAAAAACAAGACTGACAGCCTTTAATATTTACAAAATGCTTTATTGGCATTCTTGAAATAAATATAGGCTCTATACAATAATTACAAAGTAAACATGATCTAAGGATAATTCGCGGGTTCAGGATATCACGAGAGGAATGCGGCAGGCTCTCCGTCTCTGGCACACGTCCGACGATGAAGGTTGTTCACACCTGTAAAAAAAAAGTCAACTGCCCCCATTTACATCGAGGTGGCGACTATATATCCTCACAAAAATCTGTGGGTGGTTGAAGCGGGCTCTCTTTGAATTCCTTTCTGTAGACCGTCTTCAAACCATTCCGCGTCTTCCGCTAAAGGCTAAAAGATTATCCTCGGGACAGGCTTTGTCTGCAAGGAGGGGGATTTCTTACAGAAGACGGCTTCCTAATTGTCTGATGGCGACGCGGCGTCTGCCACAACTTGGTGACAAAGCGACTGTCACCGATGAATACGGTAGGTTGATAATGGACGTATTGCCGTTAGGCCCTCTCAGGAATTCCGGGTGTGAAAGAGGCGCAAAGTCATTACAGACTGAATTCCTCCCCTCCCCAGATGTTTTTCTGCAAAGAGTTTTCACCTGCAAAAAACAGAACAAAAACATGGTCCTTCTCAGGACAATTTCAATTATAAAATTTTTCCCGAAGGCAAATGCACGCCCAATTGACATTACGAGTAGACCGTTAGTTTTGATCAAACTCTGGCTTTACCTTCATGAAAGAAAATTTTTAACTGTACTTCAAAGTATCATTTTTAAAAGCACATCAAAAGGAATTTATAATTAAAATTTACGCACTTTTAAAATCTCTAATAAGAGAACATGCCGTAGCAAAGAAATTATAAAATTTACACAATAATATAACAAGTCATGGCAAAAATTTTAAATAAAATCGTATACTAATACATGTCATATCAAAAAAACTTTAAATTCATAGAACACTAGTACATACACATGACACTACATAAAAAACATTATAACTAGTAAATCACTCAACTGGGATCCCATAATTTACCTTAATTGTGATCACATGACACAAATAAATTCTCAAATTGATATTAAACACAGTTACCATGAAACAACTTTACACAAATAAAATTAAACACAAATCCAAAATGGATACTTAAACTTCATACAGAACATATCATCACGGTTACTAATACACATGAAAATTTTAAATTTTCTTACTTATCTTTTTAATACATTTAACACTTATAGTCATAAAACAATTTAATACTCGGCATTCCGTAGATCCTGGATCAGGGAACTTAATTCGTTCACGATTACCTGTGATCCAATCTTTTCCATTTAAGTGGACAGTCATCAGTGACCTAAATTTAAATATTCATTTTATCCTACTATAGGATTCACAATCGATTTAGGGTCTAATTTTTCAGTACTGACTGACATAAAATTATAATATAATAGCTCATTGGGTCATTCCTTATCCAAAAAAAATTCACAAACCTCACATTCCTGTTAATCACTTTGTTTCTTTGACAACACTTACATTTATCTGTTGTCGTAACAACTCTTCAGACAAAACTTATCGATTTCACAATAAATCATCCAATTGCGGTATTCAAACACCGTACGGAGTGCATTTTGACTCCTTCTTAGGTATACACAAAACATACACATTTGCATTTAAAAGTTAGCCAACACCTTTCTGAGACATTCTACTGGCTTATGCAACAAACAAAACAGAACATAAAATGTTACAATTGAACATTAATTAAAACCTATCTGAGGCATTCCAACACGGCATACATAAAACCGTCATATGGCGTTTGCCACTACAAAATCGTTATATTATGATAACGTCAAAGGAATTTCACCTGAATTTTCCTTTAAAGCAAAACTCAACTTCTATGGTCGAGTCGCTCAAATTTACAAACAATTACATGTTACACTTCATAAAAAACATTACTCAAACGAATACACATTAATTTCTGGTCACATTTTTACACTGAAACTACAATTAATCAACATACTTATAATATACATTTAAACCTTTAGGACTAAACTTCGGCTTAGCCTGGTGTTCGGCGGGAATTAACAGTGTTAAGACGTTTCTTATTATTCTTAACATTAGGGCCTTTCCCATTTTGACATTTGTCACAAGCCGACACGTAATCATTTATATCTAAGTGACAATATGGCCAGTAAAAATACTGAGTTAATGATTCTTTCATCTTAGCAACGCCTAAATGAACATTAGTTTGTTCGTGGCAGAGTCTTTTTAATTTCTCTCGATACTTTCGAGGCACAATAAGCAGTTTTCTAGTGGTTCCATCGTTATTTTTTTTCTGGTAAAATAACATCTCGTTTACCACCACGTACTTATTTTCTTCGGGCGTCTTCTTTTTCGCTCTATCAAAAATTACTTTTAATTCTTCGTCCTCACTTTGTGCAACTCTAAATTCTTCGGGTGAAGTCTTTAATAAGTCGGGAGTAATTATTTGTTTCTCCTGGAGAGGCAAGATAGTCGCGCTCTCTTCCGAAGTGATTTCTTCTACCGCTTCTGATCCGGGAATCACTTGCTCTATTCTCGTTATTTCATCTCCCGTGTCTCGTCTTTCTCTATCAAATTTTAGTTTTTCGGCCCGAGTTTGCACAGTACTTTTCACCGGAACTTCAACATTCCTGTTGATCTTCTCAAGCAAGGCTGCCGTTTTATTTCCTAACAAATAGTGTTTCTGCTCGAATTCCGTATTGCTGACAGCTGCTCTAGTTCTGGTGTGGCCCCATTCACATTTTAAATCGACCTCTGCTATAGGTAAGCAAACGGATGAATCTAACACAGGTGCACTGACATAAACGTGCTCTCCTGTGTACATATGGGGTTGTACCAAATTTTTAGAAATCAGATCAATGCTCGCTCCTGTGTCTCTCAGAATAGACGTAGATTTTCCATTAACGACTCCCTGACTGATATATGGAGTCATCACGCCACTCGAGTCTCCTCCACTAGTTTCTGTTGCCGCGATAATTTCCGTCTCTTTAAGTTTAGGACACTGTGGTCTCAGATGGTCATAAGAACCACCCTCGTAGCAACGGAGCTGTTTTCTTTTCTCAAAAATTCTTTCCTTGTTTTGTCCACTAGAAGCTTCTTTTTCCACATCTTTTTTTTCTTTCTTCTCTTCCTTAAAATTATGGTTATTTTTAAATGGCTTATTAATTTTATCTGTGGACTTTTGATCCTTTGGGAATTCTCTTGTTCGGAAACTGTCTTGTAAGCTTTCATACTTATCTATTTTTTCCGCTAATTCTAAAGGAGTATTAATCTGCATCCACTGCTCCAAAAAATGATCTTTTATATCGGCAGGTACCCGTCTCTTCATCTGTTCCGTTATGTGTAGGTCTCTCAGTTTCTTAAATGTAGTGATTTCTAAATCTGCTATCCATTCATCATAATAGCCACTAAGCTCATGGGCATAATTCCTCCATGACTTATCTGCGAGTTTAGGATGGCGATAAAACAGTTGTTTTAATTTTTCTGTATTCATCCTAAATCTCTGGAGAATCATCTCTTTGACGTAGTCATAATCTTTGGCCTGTTCTGGCGATTCTCTGGCCATCATGTTGGAAATTTCTGGGGTTAGTACCCCTAACAAATATGGCACCCAATCTTGTTTAGGGACTCCCGCCATCTCTGCTCTTCTCTCAAAATTAATTAGATACAGGCCCATTTCGTCCCGTTTCTCGTCAAATTTCTGCATGGTTTTAAGGAGCTGAATGTTCTGAGTTGCGTCTGCATCTCTGTCCCTCCCATTTCGGGCTCTACTGTCTCCATTATTTCCTAATTCTAGTCTCCTCATTTCGAGAGTAAGTTGGTCTTGTCGAATTTTGTCTTCTCTTTCTTTCCTATCTTCAATAATACGCTCTAGTGCGAGTCTAGCGTCTTCTTCGACGTAATTTTCGTTTTCTGTAACGATCTTCTTAATTTCGAAGACCCTAAGCGTATCGTCAGCTTGTCCTCCTAACTCTTCTAAAAGCTCTAAAAGATCCTCTTTCTTACCCTTATTTAAAAAGGACATTTTTCTAACTTTAGGGTAACTAACTGTATGATAACCAATAAAGTTTTCCTCAGCTACTAGCAATACCTTCCTACGGTATGTGTCCTAACCGGAACTAACAAGTTCAAAACTGATCAATTTTAGACCGAACTATAATTTTAGCCCTTATGAACACCAAACTAGCACCGCACAATATAAACATTCACAATTTACTCAATACCTATCAAATCAAAATACCGAACTCTTATACTGAATACACATAAACAGAATTCTCAAGTTAATCAACACTCTATATAGATTTCCAACACAGTAATACACAAATACTAAATTATCACTGTTAATATTAAAGCATAAGAAACTTAAATATATCTGTTACTATTAAAAGAAAAAAAATACTAAATAAACACTGTTATTATCAAAAGCAAAAAAAAATTCACTTTCTTTAAAAATAGAGAAAAACATACAGTATTTGCAATTAACAAAACACAGAAATTGGCTAAACTTATTGCAATTCCTAACAAACAAAATATTGGTTCTTTACTTGAACACTAAATGGTTACTCATTCATATACCATAAAAACACACAGAAATTGGTTTTACTTATCACAATTCCTAAAACAATAGTTCCTACTTAGAACTTCAAATGGTTAACTCATACACCATTAAAACACAGAAATTGATTTAAATCATCCAAATTTCTAATATAAAATATCAGTTCTTAATACGAACTCTAAATGGCTACTTATACATATACCATTTAAAAAAAACACAGAAATTGATTTGATTCATCAAAATTTCTAAAATATCAGTTCTTAATACGAACTCTAAATGGTTAACTTGTACATATACCATTTAAAAAAACCACAGAAATTGATTTAATTCATCAAAATTTCTAAAATAAAATATCAGTTCTTAATACGAACTCTAAATGGCTAACTTGTACATATACCATTTAAAAAACCACAGAAATTGATTTAATTCATCAAAATTTCTAAAATAAAATATCAGTTCTTAATACGAACTCTAAATGGCTAACTTGTACATATACCATTTAAAAAAACCACAGAAATTCATTTAATTCATCAAAATTTCTAAAATAAAATATCAGTTCTTAATACGAACTCTAAATGGCTAACTTGTACATATACCATTTAAAAAAACACAGAAATTGATTTAATTCATCAAAATTTCTAAAATATTAGTTCTTAATGCGAACTCTAAATGGCTACTTATAAATATACCATTTAAAAACACAATAAAATAATTTTACTTATTGCATTTATACAAAACCATTATTTAGTTTTTAAATCAAAGCCAGAATCTGATAAAAAGAATCGGCCTACCTGTAATCCTTTCGTTCATCACTGATATCCTATCGTAACTTCTGACACCAGTTAATGACAGTCTGTAAGGACTTCGCCTAAAAACAAGACTGACAGCCTTTAATATTTACAAAATGCTTTATTGGCATTCTTGAAATAAATATAGGCTCTATACAATAATTACAAAGTAAACATGATCTAAGGATAATTCGCGGGTTCAGGATATCACGAGAGGAATGCGGCAGGCTCTCCGTCTCTGGCACACGTCCGACGATGAAGGTTGTTCACACCTGTAAAAAAAAAGTCAACTGCCCCCATTTACATCGAGGTGGCGACTATATATCCTCACAAAAATCTGTGGGTGGTTGAAGCGGGCTCTCTTTGAATTCCTTTCTGTAGACCGTCTTCAAACCATTCCGCGTCTTCCGCTAAAGGCTAAAAGATTATCCTCGGGACAGGCTTTGTCTGCAAGGAGGGGGATTTCTTACAGAAGACGGCTTCCTAATTGTCCGATGGCGACGCGGCGTCTGCCACAACTTGGTGACAAAGCGACTGTCACCGATGAATACGGTAGGTTGATAATGGACGTATTGCCGTTAGGCCCTCTCAGGAATTCCGGGTGTGAAAGAGGCGCAAAGTCATTACAGTACGTAGAAGTTTTTTTTTCATAAATTAACTTTCCTATTGCTATTTTCTCGGCACCATGTTTTTCGTAATCCTTGTAAATTTCGGTGTGGGTGGGGAGAGGAAATTATACATGATATGTAGATTATAATTAAAAATACGTATAATTTGGACGAGCTATTTATAGAAACCATGAAGGTACCATTATAATGAAGGATATTTTTCTTATCCTAAAAATGTCCTATAAAAGTTTAAATTATTTTCATGCGTGGTATTAATTGTACTATTTTGATGTATATACTGTATTTTTCGGATCATAAGACGCACCTTTTTGCTTCAAAAATAGACTTAAAAGTGGGGTGCGTCCTATGGACCGATATATATGTATATATGTGTGTTTTTAGTGAAACTTGTCTATAGCGGTACCAGTCATGATTCAAATGGCCTTTTTGAAGGGTGGCCAAATAATGAAATTTCACTGTATGTATATATATCTGTATATATATATATATATATATATATATATATATATATATATATATATATATATATATATATATATATATATATATATATATATATATATATATACAGTGGAATCTCGATCTATCGTTTTTCAAGGGACCGATTGAAATGAACGATAAATGCGGGAAAACGATAGATGCGGAAACATAACAAAGCAATATGATCGTTGGGACTGTATAAAATGAACGACACATACGGAAAAACGATGGATCCGAAAACGATCGATCGAGATTCCACTGTGTATATATATATATATATATATATATATATATATATATATATATATATATATATATATATATATATATATATATATATATATATATATATACAGGTGGTTATCAAAATAATGAAAACATATATCAATATTAGTGGTGTTTAAGAAAGTGCTTCGTATTCCTTAAAAAACAAGTCTAGGGACCAGTATTTTTTATAGAATGTAGTATATATATTATTCTAAGATAGCAATAATGAAACTATGGACATCAGGTTCTTTGAGAGATAGCGTAAGATGTCAATCCTTGTAGACCATGCAGATAGGACATATTGCTGAAGCGCGTCTAATTGGAGTATCTGTTACAACATCCTCCATTATTTTGGGTGTTTACCGAGCTATGATATCGGCATATATGATGGCATACAGAGTGCACTTAAAGACATCCTCTGTGAAACAGAATAGTGGACAAACGGGAAAGCTAAGTGAAAGAGACTGATGGGTGTTGAAGCGGATTGTGACATCAAAAAAGAATAAAACTGCCTTCAAAGTCCCCGTAGAGCTCCATCTGGATCTCAGAGTCCAGTATCAGTCATTACAGGTAAGATAAAAATTAACAAACAAAACATTTACGGCAGAGTAGTAATGCCCAAGCCACGAGTAACAAATGTGAATACAAAACGTCCTCTACAGTGGTGCCACGAGCACTTATCCTGGTCGAGTGATACGTCTAAATATGACATTTGATTAGACGAATCATTGTTCCCTTTGTTCTCAGAAACAGGACGTGCGTATGTCTGAAGAACCACCTACACAAGCGTATGATCATGCTTGTCTCGTGCCAGCTGTAAAACATGGAGAGAAATTTCTCAGGGTTTTAGTGGTCATCTCAAGGTTTTTAAAAGGGATCTATTGTAACCCTGCAAGGGAGATTGACTGGGAAGGACTGTGTCGAACTTTTAGGCGACCAGATCCATCCTATTTTGCAAAAAAAATTTCCTGCAGGAGATAGCTTTCTCCATGATGATAATGCTCCAATACAGTTAGACGTGTCAGGTTGTGGTTTGAGGAACATAAAGACCAAGAAAAACATCTTATCTGGCTCGTACAGTCCCTAATACCCATTATCATAGAACTGATGTGGTCTGTTTTAGAGAATAGAGTCAGGAGTCTCCACCAACAGCATCGAGACATGAACATTGATGATTTATCCATAAAGAATGTTTATAGTATTTCCTTAACCACTATTCATGATTTGCATATTTCAATTTCTTAGTGAATTCAGGTGGTATTAAATGCCATAGATGGTCCGATCCCATAATAATAAAGAATTTCATGTTATTCCTAAAACCTAATTCCATTATTTTGATAACCACCTGTGTGTATATATATATATGCATGTATACATACACACACACACACATATATTTATATATATATATATATATATATATATATATATATATATATATATATATATATATATATATATATATATGTCAGAATTTAGTTGGGAAGGGAATAATTAAATTATATAAAAAGGGGGCTTCGGGATTGATTTATTTGTTGTCGCGAGAGAACCACAGTAATTCATATTTCCAGACGCACGAATTGGGAGGGAAATTCCCCGTTTCGTTATATAACCTTGGCGTGTCTATGGTCAGGCGTTCGAAGAGAAAAACTATTACATAATTCAGACTTGGAGAGGATCCTAGATTGGGCTCTGCGCATGTGCAGGGAGAGTTGGCGCGCGGAGTTGACCGCAAATTTTAGGAGAGCGCGGGAGTTTTTCGCAGATGACGGACGCGTGTTCGCCGTGTCCCTAAACATGAAAAAGGCGAGCGCTCAAATATGCGATACTTAGATCAGTGGTTGCTGGAAGATAGTAAAATAAACTTGATTTCACTGGAACTATATTCTTTCCTGAATTTAGACTACCTGAAACTCGCCACAAATACTTAAGAAGACTGCAAATATTAATTTAGTGAGCGGGCGTAGTCATACGCTCGACATATATATATATATATATATATATATATATATATATATATGTATGTATATATAGTCGGACCTCTATTTAACAAAGTCGCTAAATCCCGAAAAAAGTTCGTTATATGGAAAATTCGTTAAATAGAGATTTACCTTTTAAAATACTTTAAACTACACAAGACAGATTTTAAATTCATAAACACTAAATATGATTAATAAAAGTAATTAATCACACCTTTATTTTGTAAATTAATGTCTATTTTTTTATATATCTTGCCCATCAAGCAGAAATCTTCAAGGAACAAGAATAAAATAAAACATTGTCCGGGAATACATTGTATTTTCAATAAAAAAAATTATATTAAAATTAATGAATTTTAATCACATTATCACATTTATTATACCAAGTAATTTTAAGCTTACATTACCACATGCGTCCTTAAATTAAATTACTGATAAAGTTTGTTAATTTTGTCTGAGTTTTTTGTTTGAAAAAGCGTTTTCCCTCATAATACGTCTCGCAACTTTGCAATACACCAAAAACCCCTTTAGGCGTATTTTCACCAAACTGAAATCCGCGTCGGAACGTGTTAAAAGAAAGTTAATGTGTTAAATGTGTTAAAAGAAAGAATTAGTTTGAAATGTTCAGAAATATTTTGAGAAATATGGAGAAAAAAATATTGGATCACAAGAAAAAGTTCGTTGAATTGAGAAGGCACTTCGCTATTTGGAGGTTATTTTACGAAGAAATTCGCAAAACGTTCTTAGTTCCAAGGAAAAGTTCGCAAAATCGCGAAATAGAGGTTCGTTAAATAGAGGTCCAACTATATATATATATATATATATATATATATATATATATATATATATATATATATTAATTATAATCTAAATGAATCTGTTCAACCCAATTCAATATCAAATTTCCCCCTGTAAGAAATATTGTCTGCTAAGAAATAACTTTTGTATCAATGAAATAAATGTTAAAATGTTATTTCGGCAAAAAGAAACTCGAAAACACTTCTATCATGTTGAAAACAATACTTTTGGAAACGAATCTCTGATATGAAACTTTCTATTAACTATTATGTTACCATTAGCAGTTACGGGCAATCCCAGCAGGTGCAGTTGTTTTATAATACCTGTAATTAATCATTACAGAATGGCAACAACTTAATGCTTGTATTGACTCGGAGCCAAATCACGCGAAATTTCTTCATATGTGTTTATGGTGCAGATCTTTCACTTTAAGTACAATTTTTGTTTCTTTGACCATTGGGTATGGGGTTTGTTGGGATGCTACAAAATTAAGCACCAATTTAGTAGAAAAAATATTTTTCTATTTTACTTCAAAAAAAAAATTCCTTGCGGAAACGTAAAGTAATTTATCATCAAATATCTCTCCCTAAAGTGCATACAAATATAAAGTAATTATAAAATTTATTCAGTATAAAATGAATAAAAAGTGATGGCAGAAACTCAATAATTTATAAGGAAATTTTGACTTTTGAGTATAAGGATGTGGTGTACCGCATATATGCTATAGTTTTCGATGATAACATAAAAATCATTAATTATTCAAAAGCCCATATTTGGATTATAAGTGATTGATATCAATTTCTTAATATCGATAACTATTTAAAGTATTGTTCATAGATGAGCAAGATAACTGATATTCAGAAATTGGACATATTCATATAGTAAGTAATAGCTTTATATATATATATATATATATATATATATATATATATATATATATATATATATATTTATATATATATATACATATATCTATCTATCTATATATATATATATATATATATTTATATATATATATACATATATCTATCTATCTATCTATCTATCTATCTATATATATATATATATATATATATATATATATATATATATATATATATATATATATATATATTTATATATATATATATACATATATCTATCTATCTATCTATCTATCTATCTATCTATATATATATATATATATATACATATATCTATCTATCTATCTATCTATCTATATATATATATATATATATATATATATATATATATATATATATATATATATATATATATATATATATATATATATATATATATTTATATATATATATGCATATATCTATCTATCTATCTATCTATCTATCTATATATATATATATATATATATATATATATATATATATATATATATATATATATATATATATAGTTGTTTTCTCATAATGTCCTCTTTCTTTAAATGCCACTGTAAAATTATATATCCTGTAAAGTGTCTTATCCAGACTGATAGAGGAGTAAGCAAGTGTGATGTTTGAAATTCAGCCCACCAGTATGACGTATACATATATCTATCTATCTGTATACGTCAGCAAATTGTACATACATAATATTTGCTAGATTACTGCACCTGAGATTATTTGCACGCGTGATATTATATTTTGTATTCATAGTATTTTACAATAACTGAAGATGGCAACTTCTATATATTTTTAGTCTATAAGATGAAATACGGTTGTAGGTTGTATTTAGGACAAGGAACCGGTTATGTACAATTTTACTTCGCTGGGATCGCCGAGTAGGGCATCTCCTGAGATCGTCGAGTAGAGCATCTCAGTCTCTTGTGATATATATTTTAATTTCTAATCCTGAATAAATGTTTATGTTGTTCAACGCCTGAAGTCTCTAATACAAAAGAACCAAACGTCACAGCAATGATAAAGAAAAACATGGTGCCGATAAAATAGGCAATAGGAAAGCCAACTTATAGCATTAAACCTTTACGTATTAACAGAAATTTGTGTAATATCCTATAAGGCCTTTTGTAACAATGACTATCATGTGTATTTCTTCGTTGTGTTCGTTAAGCAAATTATAATTTGTCATATACATATACTTGTATGTGAAAAAGAAAATAATAGAGAAAAAGAATTGGGTTGGAAAAAAATTACTTTAAAACAATATTTATAAAAAAAAAACTGTGTTGAAATATTTCGCTCAGAAATTGCTATCAGTTGTGTTTATATCAGTTTTAAAATCCCCTGTAATATACTGTGTTTTGTTGTCTCATTCTTTCGGTATTCTTCGGATGAATTATTTTCTAAAATTTTATGACTCTGTAAACGTCTATTATCTAAATTTATATCAATGTGAAAAACAAAATTACACGCTTTAAGAAGCTCCCTTTTCAATATTTCAAATAACCAATTCTGTCTTTACGCAACTCTTTTTTTTTTATCTTTTCCCGAGCTCTGACGTAACTTAACGGATGATTTGTGCTCAGAAATATCTAAAATCTATATCATGTCTACAAGAGAAAATTTTTTAAATTGATTTTAGATCCTTTGGCATTAGAAAAAAGTTTCACTAAAAATACGACGAATTACGGTTAAAGTGAAAAGCGAAAGTAGATGCGGGAAAACTTGACATTTATTGGTCAGTTATGTAATCTAAGATAAATGATGCTCTATAATGGCTAATTTAACAAAGACTGTAGAACCGGAAAAAAGCTGGAAGGAGAGATCACGACTAAATGTTAGTGAGGTATCGTATGCCCTCAGACTTTACCTAATGGGACGCGTATTATTATCGTGAAGGATTTTTCCCTTATTCTATAAAAATTTTCGTAAAGAATTAAATTCTTTTCATGAGTTGTATGAATTGAAATTTTTGATATGTGTTATTGATACGTATGTATTATTTAACCAACCAACACCAACACCAACCCCCCCCCCCCCCCAAATGCAGATTAGCATTTGTAATATACAAATGCAGATTAGCATTTGTATATTATAAAAATTTCTCTATTTATCTACATTTTTTTAATGTAAATGTATTGTAAACGAATTGTAGCTTCAAAATTTTTTTAGTAAAAAGTTTCAATTTTTACAGCTATGTAAAAAACAACGAACAAATCGCTTTTATAAGAAACTTTCAAAGAGAAGAAAAAGCATTTCTTACTTTTCCAGAATGCGTATAGAAGGTACATAATTTTTATTTATGAATTTCAAGTACTGGAAACAATCTTAATTATTAGACAAATTGTTGTTTACTTACTGTTATTTATTTATTTAAATAAATAACATTAAGTAAACAAAAAATTTATATTGTTCTTTGCAAAAAAGTATTATTTCCTGGTACTTGCTTGATCTGTTTTTAAATTTTTTATTCAGTTTGTTTTAAGAATGTGCGTTAACGTATTTTATTAGATAAATTTGTGGTAAAATAATTTCTTATAAGTATTTTATCATTTACTTCCATGTATGTAAATTGAGTTTTTTAGACCAATTGAAATTTCATTATACTGTTTAACCCTTGTGTTTAGTTTTATGACACTTATCCTTATTTCAAATGCAGTGTTTATAGCTTGCGTCCTTTCCTTTTCCAGAAAGTTTACTTAAAAATGATTTTAAGTAGTACGATTCTTTTTCATTAATAGACAGTCTACTGCATATGTAAATAAGCACCTTCATATCTCACTTTCTGTATATACCCTATCTGCCAATAAGTATTTGGACAACTGTGATAGAAAAAAAAACAAAATTTATTCATATTCAACAGTTGGTAGAACCTCCACGAGAGACAATTACTGCCTCAATCCTCCGGTGCATGCTTTCCACGAGTCCTTGGATGACGGCTAGTGGTATTTTTTTCCACACAGCTTGGAGAAGACATGTAAGTTCCTTCACTGATTTTCGACCGATGTTACATCCCATAACACGGCGATCCAACTCGTCCCAGATGTTCTAGATAGGGTTCAGGTCAGGGATCTGGGGAGGCCAGTCCATTCGGTCAAACCCATTGTCACCATACCAATCCATGGTGGACCTCGCAACATGACAGTTGGCGATGTCGTCCTAGAAGCAACATGGGTCCCACCAGTAAAACTGCCACAACGTAGGAAGCACACTGTCATCCAAAATAGTGCAATAGGCTTCGGCGTTGAGCTTACCATGAACTGGGACGAAGGGTCCCAATCCATACTAGGAGAAACACCCCCAGACTATAAATGCACCTCCGCCGAACTTTATTGTGGACGCAATGCATTCTGGCAGGAGGCGTTCTCCAGGCAGACACCAGACCCAGACCCTGACATCCGAACAGTAGAGGGTGAAACTTGATTCGTCGCTCCAAAGAACCCGTTTCCACTGATCTCCGGTCCACTTTCGACGTGCTTTGCACCACATTAACCCGATTGTACTTTGTGATCAAAGGCTTACGGGCGGCAGCACGACCATGAAAAAACAAGCAGATATGCTTCCTTACGGATGATGTTTATCGAAACAGCACTACCAGAGGCCTGTTGACACTCCTGGAGTATGTGAGCCATCGGTTGGGTGCGGTTCTTCCGAATTTCTATGGACAGAACCTGTCGGTTTTAATCTCAAAGTTTAGTGGGTCTGCCAACTCGGGACACATTCCGACAATCACCTCTCACCTTCAACTTCTGAATCACATAGGCCTTTGTCGATTTTGGTAATTCAGCTCACTAGATATGTCCCTTAAGGATAGGCCATTTATGTGATACTCAATGATTACACCTCTCTCGAAATCAGATAACTCTGCACTTCGTGCCATCTTGCATGCGACTTATGCCAATGTTGTTTCCTACACGATATTTATCGTCGGAGGGCGTGACGTATATCAGGACCTCAGATATCGTCATTTGCATGGGTGTCAAATTACTTATTGGTACATAGTGTACTAACACTTAGTATGCAATTAGTGTATATATATATATATATCCAATGAAATGTGTAGCACGATTCATTGGAGATACATTTTGCATTTCTGAAGTCAGTACTAAGACAATACTAATTAAAATGAATATCATACTGCTCTTCATGAAATAAAATGGCCGGAGAAATTTTATGATATTTCGTGATTTCTATATTTCTCCGGGAAACAGAGATTTTTCTTTTTTATTATTATTATTCCTAGTCATTCTCCTGATGAACGGCTTTTTTCATCCGATGGTTTCACTGCGGAAACGGAAATAATGAAAGATTTATTCATTGGATGATTTCTCCGTATACGCATTTTCTGCGCTGCTCTCCTATCTCGAGATATATCTCCGAACTGGAAAAGGATTACGCGAAAAAGGATTTATTTGGCATGTTCCTAGATTGATGGCGAGCAGATGAATAGCCAGGGATGTAAACGCGGGGAGAGCAAAAGTTCAGGGAACAAAAAAAAAATAAGTTTACGATATGAAATATGGACTTTTGCTTCTTTTGGGAGATACGAAGATGATATAATGCTCCACTTTTGCGGCAGTATACGTATCTGCAGTTAAGGAGAGGGTTGAAGTTTTAGAAGTATGTAACGTTTGATGCATGGCATAAATAAGGAATTATTATGCTCTAAATCAATGAGTAATTTCCGTCTGTTCATCAGGAATTATTGTTTGAAATGGATTATAGTGCAAATAGAGGTATGCATCTCTCTCTCTCTCTCTCTCTTTAATATATATATATATATATGTAGGAAGGAGTTAGTACTCCTTCCTTTAGAAGTGAATCATTAGACTTAATCATTTTGAACATTTAATTAAACTAGACGATGTTTACAAGACAGGACTAACACTTAGTATGAAATTAAAAAAAACAAAGCATCAACATAGCTATTTGACTCAAAACGGCAAGCCTGCGGAGCGACACATCCGCTTCGTAATGTCACTAGTCCATCACACTGTTTGCGCGCCAAGTCCTTCGCGCCGAAGTAGTAGGAGTGGAAGTTGTAGTAATAGTTCAGTTGTGTTGCCAAACTCATTCTCACACGGCCGTTCTGACTTTCCAGACGTCCGCGGCTGGGTTGTAAACAATAATTCTGAAAAGATAAAAAAAAAAAGCAGAAAAAGGAAAAATATTTCAAAAAATCAAGCAGTGTTCAACACAGTGGTATTGGTGTTCAGTTTCTGCACCACTGTTTCATTTTGTCCGCTGCAGTTGATGTTATGGTTGGACCATCGTGATGTCCTAACTTTCGAACTTCGTAACGATCGTTGGGGTTGATGTTCGTGATCTCATATGGTCCGAAGAACTTTGGTCGGAGCTTTAATCCGGTTCCAAATTGAGTTCGTTGTATTGCCACTTTGTCACCGATCTTGTATTTACAAGCCGGTTTACGCCGTTTGTTATATTGTCGTATGTTTTCTTCCTGTAAACGGAGGATATTTCGTTTAGCTTCGATACGTAACGCTTCTTTGTCATCAAGAATTCTTTGGTGGTGTTCCTCGTCAAGAAGATTTTTAATCTGTAGATCCTCTTGTTGTTTCATTTTAACACCAATTAAAAGTTGAAAAGGTGTGAATTTTGTACTGCGTGTGGTGGTACTATTTAAGATACGTTGCAATCTTGGGACATATTTAAATCATTTGTCAGGTTCATCTAGAGCTAACTTAGTTATAACGGGAATAATTGTGCCATGAACACGCTCAACCTGACCGTTGCCACGTGGCACACCTGTTGCTATTGAAATGTGTTCAATTGACTGTTCCTGGCAGTAACTTTGAAATTCTGAAGATGTGAATGCGCTACCTTTGTCAGTAATGATATTTGAAGGGTTGCCAAATGTAGTTTGTTGCAAGGATAATTTGTCTAAGGCATCTTTCGTAGAGGTGGACTTCACGGGATAGATCCATACAAATTTGGAAAAGGCATCAACTACTGTAAAAAGATACTTATAACATTTTTTTGTCGATGGTAAAGGTCCTAAAAAGTCGCAATGGTAACATTCAAGGGGTGCATCACCTTTTGGAATGGGGTGAAGGTATCCTTCTTGTTTTCCAGATTTTCGCGAGGACAAAATGCAAGGAATACAGTTCGAAATAATTTCTTGAACTAATTTCTTAAGTTGAGGAATGAAAAATTCACGAGAAACAATTAATTCGGTTTTTTGTGAAGCAAAATGACCTTGTGAATGGGCGTTTAGCACTATTTCTTTCTGCATCATTTGTGGTACTACTAAAAGTTCGGCATCCTGATGAAGTTTATAAAGAATTCCGTTTTTAACAAAAAATTCATCAGAAGGTGTAGATTCAAGCATAGATTTAATTTGAGATATAAATTCATCCTGGTCTTGGGCATTTTTCACCTTTTGAGTGATATCATTTGAGGTAATTACAAGAATGGGGTTACGACTTAAAGCATCAACATGTTTCATCTGTCTACCGGGTCGATGACAAACTTCATAATCAAAGTCTTCTAACATCAATGCCCATCGAGCAATTTTAGCTGGTAGGTCTTTTTTGTGCATCGTTTTTTGGAAAGCATCACAATCGGTGATAATTTTAAATTTTGTTCCCAACAAGTAGTTTCGAAATTTTTTTAGCGCTTCAATAACGGCAAGAACTTCCAGTTCATAACTATGATATTTTTCTTGTTGAACTGTAGTTTTACGGCTAAAATAATGAATAGGATGAAACTGTCCATCATCGGATTGTTGCAAGAGCACAGCGCCAAAACCTAAGGAGCTGGCATCAGTGTGGAGTTCTAATGGGTATCCCTGTTGAAAAACATGAAGAACTGGGTTTTGTGAAAGAATGTTTTTAAGTTGTTGAAAAGCTGCTATTTGTTCAGAGTCAAAATTAAATTCTACATTATCCCGAAGGAGGTCACTTAATGGTCTAGCAATCAGCGCATAATTTGGAATGAACTTTCTGAAATAACTTGTTAATCCAAGAAAACTTTGAACTTGTTTAGGGGTTTGAGGTTGTGGGAAATTTTGAACAGCTTGTGTCTTGGTAGGTGAGGGTTTAACTACTCCATTTTCGATAATGTAACCAAGAAATTCTATCTTTCGCTGTAAAAATTGACACTTTTTAAAGTTCAATTCAAGGCCATAGTCTGCAGCTGTTTGGAGAACTAGGCGTAATTTTTGTAGACCTTCAACTTCATCATTAGATGGTATGAGAAGATCGTCCATGTAAACAATAAGAACATTGTCGCGAATGAGATTTCTAAAAACTGTGTAAACATATCGTTGGAAAACACTGGGACTGTTACATAAGCCAAATGGGACACGTAAAAATTCGTATTGTCCTTCATGAGTCACAAAAGAAGTATATTTAGTGCTGTTAGGTTCCATAGGTACATGAAAGAAACCATTTTTGAGATCAAGTGAAGTGAACACCCGAGATTTTCCAAGTTTGTCTAAAGCTTCTTCGATGAGTGGTAAGGGAAATTTATCTTTTATCATTTTTCTATTCAATTTGCGGTAATCAACACAAAGTCTATAATCTCCACTTTTTTTCTTACATAGAACAATCGGTGCGGCATAATCGGAGCAACTTTCTTTAATAATTCCATCATTTAACCAATCTTGAATTTGGCTTTCTACAATTTTCTGTTCCGCGAAAGGGAGTCGTCGAGAACGTTGAGCTACAGGGATTTCATCTTGTAATAAAATAGTCATCTTAATTTCAGTGTCTTGAACTTTATGTGATTTGTAGGAAGTAACGATATTTTGAACTTCCTCACGAATTTCAGAATTCAAAATGTGTGAAAGATCAAATGGAAAAGCTTGATCATCAGAAACATTAGCAATATTAACGAAGGTGTTATTTTCAGGAGTTTTGCATAAACGAATACCGTCTTTATCAAATGTAAATTGGGTTTGCTGTAAAAAGTCGATTCCGATAATCACATCAAAAGGAATCAAGTCATCCTCTAGAACATGTATTTTAGCAGGTAAAGTAATGGTTTGAATTTCGATGGAATCCTGAAAGAATCCGATGCCGTGAACTTGGTTTTTGCCAATTCCTGAAAAGGGAATGTTGGTGGGCTGCAATGGTGGCGAACCAATTCTTCGATAGGTTTTCTCATTGATGAGGGTTGCCTGTGACCCAGTGTCACAGAGTGCTGTCAATTGAGTTCCTGCAAGTTGAATGTCAACATGCATGGGATTTTTCGATGAAGTTTCAGGAGAAAGTGCATTTACAGTTTTATCAGAAATAGGTTTTTGAGAATCAGGTTTTGGTTTAGAATTTCGATAACTTTTAGGGCAATTAGCATGAACATGACCAAAACTTTTACATCCGTAGCATTGTTTACCATGTAACTTATTCAAACATTGGTTGCTTTTGTGACCTCTCAAGCCACAGGAAAAACATACTGGCTGTGTATTTGGGCTACGTGTATTATCGACTTTCACATTGAGGTAGGAAGCATCAATTTTTTTCTGATTATTTTGTCTGAAATTTTGTGATCTGTTAAAGATTTGTTCATAAATTTTCAACTTTTCCTTAAATTCAGGGACGGATTTACAACCGTAAAGAATAACTTTATTGTTTGTTGAATCAGGAATTCCGTTTATGACATACTCAAACAGAGAGGAGTCATCGAGAGAACCTTTGTGTGCTAAATCTCTCATAGCTAAGAAATATTCTTGTAGGGTTTCAAACGGTTTCATACGTCGAGATTCCATTAATTTATGTAACTGAATACCGTTAATTTTGTCCGAAAATTCGTCTAATAAATGGTGCTTCAATTGTTCCCAATTTGTAATTCCACGAATAGACCTAATTAAAGTTTGAGCGGGACCAGTTAAACATTTTCTAACAAAAGTAATTTGGTGAATTGGATTGTTTATCTGATATAAACAAAAAAGTTCTTCAACGTCAGATATAAAATTCTCAACACTGTAATTATCACGAGACGAGAAAGGTTTTATTAAATCAACAACGTCTTTCAGACTAAACAACTGGAAAGAGAGATTCGCAGTTTCAACTGAAGGCAATGAATTTTGATCTGATTCACCAACGGAAATGTGTGTATTTTGCTTATTCGAAGATTCTTTTGCGTCAATGGTGGGGGAAAAGGGAGATCTATTTTCCTCTATAACGCTG
This sequence comes from Dolomedes plantarius, assembly GCA_907164885.2. Taxonomy (NCBI): domain Eukaryota; kingdom Metazoa; phylum Arthropoda; class Arachnida; order Araneae; family Dolomedidae; genus Dolomedes; species Dolomedes plantarius. The sequence continues at coordinate 136,319,581 of OU015496.1, forward strand.
TTAGTTTGGGATGAACGTGCACCCGGAAGTGAGTCATCATTCACTTCGCATTCCTGTGACCATTCCTTCCTTCGCATTCCTTCGCATGTCACATTTCTGTGACCTGGGGTCCGCACGGACCCCAGCACTATGCCGTGTGTCTGAGAACTTTTGGACACATTAAAAAAGAATGAAAAATAGCTAAGAACAATGACATGTTTTTGATAATACGTATTAATAACAAGGTCCGAAAGTTTTTGTTTCACAACAGTGTTATTCCCAGAATCCGACAGATGGCGCTAGGTGATGCGACAGGTGTGTTTCCATTTTTCTCGTTGCGCGCCTCTCAGTTGAGAGCTATTTTTCGAAGCTGCAACATGTCTCGACAAAGAGTTTCGATAGAAGATGCTTTACGCATGGTACAAGAAAGTGATAGTGAAAACGATGTAGATATAGGGTGAATCATCTGAGTCTGAAGAGAGTGATGTGAATATTCAAGATCCGAACATTGAAACTGATAGTGAATCGGAAAGTGACGAGTATACTGGCCAACAATCTCTATCTCGTTAAAGAGCTCGATTCACTCATCTTTTGAATCAAGCACATACTTATGAATCTCCGTCAGGACGTAAGTGGACCACAGAAAAACGTAATTCGGTACTAACTTTGAGAACTAATATTTTATGAGAGAATAGTGGATTAGCAGATGCCAAGAATGTATCTGATAAATTAGATTCATTAAAAATGTTTATAACATCTGAAATGATCAACGTTGTTGTACAAGAGACTAATAGAAGGGCTAAAAAAGTGATTGAAACTTGGAATCAAGCCAATCCGGCATATGAGGAGAAGTGGACTGAAAACGATGAAATAGAACTCTACGATTTTGTTGGATTACTCTTACACGGAGGTGTATACAAATCTGCGAACGAAAGTTTAGAAGAAATGTGGTCTTTGGTCAGTGGAAGTCCGATATTTCGTGCTACAATGTCTATGCGACGTTTCCAAAATTTGCTTCGTTTCTGTCGGTTTGACAATGATGCAACATGAAAACAAAGACTAGAGGTAGATAAACTAGCTGCCTGTCGGGATGTCTGGCAAATGCTTCTAAAAAATCTGGCGAAATATTACAAGCCCGGAAAAGATCTGACACTCGATGACCAATTAGTGGCAACTCGTGGTCGGTGTAGATTTTGACAGTACATACCGAGCAAGCCCGGAAAAGATCTGACAGTCGATGAGCAATTAGTGGCAACTCGTGGTCGGTGCAGATTTCGACAGTACATACCGAGCAAGACTGGAAAGTATAGAATCAAAATATTTTGGTGCTGTGATTCCACCACTTCGTTTCCTTTGAAAGGAGAAGTGTATGTTGGACGACAACTTGGTACTGCAGTTAGAGCAAACAATGTTTGTGATCTCGTCAGGCGATTAGTTGACCCTTGGAAGAACAAAGGACGCAACGTTACCATGGACAATTACTTCACCAGCGCTCAATTAGCAGAGGACCTACTAGCTGTGAAAACCACAGTGGTTGGAACAATTCGAAAAAATCTAAAAGAAGTCCCAAAAGAGATGCTACCAAATCGTCAGCGTGAAGAGAAGTCTTCTATCTTTTGTTTTGATAAACAACTGACTTTAGTTAGCTACACTCAAAAGAAAGGGAAGGCAGTCATTTTGCTATCTTCCATGCATCCTGACAAAAACGTCATTGAGGAGAAAGACAATAAGCCAGATATTATTACTCATTACAACACAACAAAATCTGAAGTTGACAACTTTTACCATTTATGCAGATTGTACACATACAAGTGAAAAATACGCCGTTGGCCTATGGTCTTCTGGTTCAACATGCTCGACAGCGCAGCTGTTGCTAGATACATAATTTGGATTTTGAAATATCCAGATTGGGAATATGGGAAGCGCCGCCGACGTCGATTGTTCCTGAAAGACCTTGGGAGAGAGCTGGTCAATAACCTGATTCAAAGAAGACTTCAGAAGTTTAATCGCTGCAGTCTGGAGTTCGTCATTCATTGAAATCTTTGGGGGTTGAAATTCCGACACTACATGATTCAGCTACAGGACACGGAATTCAAGAGCAAAATAAAAAGCTACGGTGCCAGCTATGTCCATGTTCTTTGGACAGAAAAGTAAAGACCCAATGTACTAATTACCATATACCTTGTTACCCGGAACATCAGAAGACCATTTGTGAGGTGTGTTCAGCGAACATTAAGAAATGCAGAACGAATCTATAAATATGATTGTAAAATTTTGATATTCTTAGTTTTATACATAAAATTGTTTAAGAAAATATCTGAATAATCGTTAATTACTTATAAGATAATTAAATGAATGCAAAATTAACTTTCATGTCAAATAAATCGTATAAAATATGTAAATTACAATATGGGGTCCGCGGGGACCCCAGGTTACAGCAGGGTATATTGCGAACGATACAGTGATAGGGTTAACCTACCCTGATAAACTAACCTACCCAAATTGCCAATTCTCATTTGATTCTATGCAACTTATGAAGTATTGAACAGCTCATTGATTAGTCATACTAATAGCCATATTAATGAAATTTCGTCCACATTCTTGCTAATTTTAAGATAGGTCGAGTTGTGATAACTGTACGTGTGGTGGTGTAAGGTTTTTTAAAAATAATTTTTTTTACATATTTTTTCATCAAAACTGTCCAAACAATTTATAGTTTATTAAAATAATTTTATGATTTTTGGATTTACAACGTTTGAACAGGACAACGTGTGTCGGGTCCGCTAGTATATATATAAAGAAATATATATGTTTCGGTAAATGTAATTAATCCGGAGATTATGCATAATTGCCGGTTATTATATATAATCATCACTAAATTTGGTAAATATGATAAATAATTGAAAATTTATCAAATTAACCGGTTTGTTTGCATAATTCCCAGCTCGTAATGGAAAATGTGATAAAAGTCCATAACTTTACCAAAATTCGTTCAGTTGGCGCAGCTGCTTGGGTTCTATCAACGCGTGACAATCACTTGATTTCAACAGTAGTTTTAATCTTGTGGCGGCTAGACGTCATTTCGCTACCCTCTTGTATTTGAATAAAATATTGAATAATGGCTGGTATGCTTGAGCGTTTTAATTCCAAGTTTGTTAATATTATGGATATTCAGAAAGCAAACAGTGGTTTTTGACGAAATAAAGATATGATGACTTTTTTCAACAAGATATGATGACTTGTTGAAAAAAGTGAATTATAGTAAAAACAGAAGGAGTGGGAAAAAACCGGAAGATATCAAAGACTAAACAGATACGACGTAATGAAAGTAGGCAGTGTTGAAAAACTTATCTTTCCCGTAAGTAAAGACAGCTCCAATGTTAGATTTTACGTGTACTTTGAAGAACTTTATACCATAATTCATGAGGCACACTTATCTATAGGCCATGGTGGTAGAAACAGGATGTTGAAAGAACTTCAAAAAAATACAAAAACATTACTACCGAAGAAGTGATGATTTATTTAAATTTGTGTGAAAGTTGTCCAAAAAAATCCAAGATACCCAAGAAAGGACTTGTTAGGCCAATGGTCTTTCAAGAAATGAATCCAAGATGCCAAGTAGACATAACTGGCATGCAGTCGCAACCATATACATAACGTAATAACTTTAAGTTTATTATTTGTCTATCAAGACCACTTGACGAAATTCGTAGAGTTGCGTGCCCTAAAATGCAAACGGGCAGAAGAGTTTGCATATCACCTAATTGATATTTTTTACTATATGTGGAGTCCCCAGAGTATTGGAAAGTGACAATGGCATTGATTTTAATATCAAAGTCTTTAAGCAGGCAAGAACAAGTAAGAAACACAGAATGATTACTAAAAAAGGTTTAGAATCACAGGCAAAGAAAATGTTGAAAGTTTCAAATCTTAAATTTCCTTATGGCAAAGTTGGTGACACAGTGAAACTTCGAGTACCAGACGTTGACAGAGCAAGAAAAGATCCACGAGATTTATTAGCAGTGATATTAGAAGTTCAAAATGAAGAGTGTTATTAGTTAGGAACGAAAGAAGAAAGGCTTTCACGGTTGTATAACAGAAATCAGTTAAAAATTTGTGAAGAAAAATTTATTTTGCTTGAAGATGTTCCAAATCTAGCAATATCACTTCGAGAATGTGTTAGATAATCATCTCTTCTGAAGGTCAGAGATATCAGCGATGTATTTGAAAAGTACAATGCGAGTATAATAAGGGCAAATCTAAAAAAATCTGGCAAATTTTGTAATTCTAAATGTCATAACAGTCTAATATCTCTAAATAAGTAAACTGAAAATAATTTACTAATTTGTAGTAGTAGCATTTAACGTTATTTGGAAAAATGTTTTTTTTTCTCTAGAATATGGGATTAGTTTGTTTTTTATATGTAACTGTTATGTATAAGTTCAAAATAAATTTATGTATTTCCTTTGACAAAACCTGTCAGTCCCTTATTCAAATTTCATTCAGGCTACATCCATGTGACTTAAAATAACCATTTATTGACTTTTTAACTGTAAAATATAAAACATTGTTATTCGCGGCTACTCGCGCTATAGTGTCCAACGAAAAAAATATCCTTCTCACTAGTAACTACTCAAAAACAGCACTGTATTCCACTGGCTCAATCAGTCATGTTATTTATAACATTTGCCATTACGAGTTGGGAATTATGTAAACAAACCGGTGAATTTGATAACTATTCATTTATTTATCATATTTACCAGCATTAATGGGGATTATGTATAAGTGAATACATACATACATACAAGCATACATGCATACATACACACATACATGCATGCATACATAGAATGTTTCTCATTGTATAATAAAAACTCTTTCAGAATCCCATATATCACAGATGGTATATATATGGAAGAAATTTTGTTACGGAAGATGATTGTAATAACATTATTTTAAAAAAACATAAGAATAAGGATGCGACATCGATGTCGATGTTTTCAAAACATCGATGTTTTGAAAAAAACATCGATGTTTTAAACATCGATTTATTGAAGCCGATGTTTTTTTTAACATCGATGTTTTGTGCTCGATGTTTTACGTTGTCTCGATGTTTTTTTTTAATGAAATAGTACCGTAATAAAAAAATTTACCACGTAGCATAATTTTCACACTCAGTAAATGTAAGTCTGAATTCTGAAAAGGACGAATACAAAAGGGGGAATGATTCCTTAGCAAACAGACAAATGGCAATTAACAACCAATGAACCAATCAGAGCGCTTGGAATGTTCCTCACACTCCAGAACCTTCCATGGGGTTTTATTTTACAAATAGTATATACACGAGTGCATCCATTTAAGTTTTTGTTTAATTCCCTTTGTGGTCAACTAGTTGAAGTCAATCAGCTCACTGGATCACTTATCGGAAACATGAGCATCCGCTGACTGCAGAGACCCATGCTCAGTTCTAATTCCAGTTGCCTTGTGCAACGTTTAAGGAATATTTTCAAAATCAGATGTACATACTTAGTGATTTTTAGGTATTTTAACGTAGGACTACGTTCCTTCTTAACTGTCCTCCGGAAAGCAAAATTTCAGATGTCCTGCGTCGCGAGCTATAATTTTGGCAGCGCGCCAAACCCAGTCTGTATCGCTAGGGCAAGAAGTAAACAGTTAAACATAAAGTACCCAAATGCGTCAAAATCTTGACTGACTGACTGACTGACTCTCTCTCTCTCTCTCTCTCTCACACACACACACACACACACACACACACACACACACACACACACACACACACATACACACACACACACACACAATTTTGAGCTGATAATTTTAAATTGTCTCTTAAAATATTTATAAAAACAGCAAGATTCATTATGCCATCAATAAATACCAAATTTCATAGTCCTGATGCTGACATGCACCCCCACACAAGGAAACCTCCACCGGCATGCTTAACTGTTCCTACTAAGTTCTTGGGATTAAGTTCTTCATTTTTTTTCTTCTCCATACAATTATACGCCCATCAGCACCAAAAATTTTCATCGGCAAATAAGACATTATTCCAATAGGTTTGGGGCTTATTTATCATTGATAGTGCGAAGGGAAGCCTAAACTTTCTGTTTTTCTCTATGGGCAGAACGCCCATGTAATCTAGCTGTTCTGAGAACTCGTCAAAAAATTTCAGGTGAAATTGAAGTAGAAAATGTTTCACTGAATTCTGCAGAAACTTTTACAGTACTCGAAAGTGAATTTTTCACAAATTTTCTAATTATAAATCTCTGATCACGTTTTGTTAACTTTGCCGGGCGGCCTTTCTTACCTTGTTTTCGATCCAATTTTCTTCTTTAAAGTGTTTTTTCACATACTGCACAATAGAATGGGATAAATTAAGTAATTTAGCAATATTCCGAACTGATATGCCACTACTATGATGAAAAATAATCAATTTTCGAATGCTGTTTGTTGTTTCTTTACGACTACGAGCCATTTTTAAATAATAAATAGAATATTACGGAGTAGGCAAGCAAAAATTAAATCCAAATGATATTTTAAATGCCACCACAATTCAAAAATAAAAATAAAGCGCCAGACGATAATTTTAATTATGAATTTATCCGAAAATATTTCAGTGTACGATGACTTTTGTGTGATAAAGTTTTTGTTACTTTTTGATTACTGGTTTCTTAAAAAAAAAGTTTTACTATGTTTTCAAAGTATTTCATGTAGTTTTGTTAAGAATAGATTATAGATCTTATTATTAAATACCCATTCTGAAATATTCATTTTAATTAATGGATAGACCCCCTATTTCATTGAAATTCGTAAGTGTACGAACACTTTTGGGAGCCACTGTATATATATATATATATATATATATATATATATATATATATATATATATATATATATATATATATATATATATATATATATGTCGGCGCGGGGTTGGAGTAAAAGATCCACAACATAAACTAACTAGAAACCATCGTAAATAACAAAAACAATTACATTTATTTAGAAAGAATTGAAAGAAAAAACGTAGTCCGTCCACGACGGAATCCAAAGCGGGAGTCTTAATGTTCTCCCCAAATCAGAGTAGAGGGGTCGTGATAATGTTCGTGCTAGCGGCGCCCTCTTGCGCGAGACATAATATGCGTTTACAAATAACATTTCATGAAGTTTAAAGTTCATAGTTAAGAGTTCAGTTCTGCTTTCTACAAATCGGCCATCCTAGCTGTCATGCGGCCTCGGATGACATTAAGCAATAGGCACTGACAGTCTCTGAAAAAGAAATAGAATGGAACACACTTACAATACACGGGACCATGCAGGGGATACGCCGGTGCTGACATCGAGTATACAGGACCATGCACGAGATGCTCTTGTGTTGACATCGGGTACACGGGACCATGCAGGGGATGCTCCCGTGCTGACATCGAGTACACGGGACCATGCAGGGGATACTCTGGTGTGGACATCGGATGGCGGGATACCTTGTCAGTCGTCTGAATCGGGGTAGCTGGGATGTCATGCCAGTCGTCTAAATCAGGATAGTAGGGATGCCCTGGCTTCATGTAGTCGGCAGCAGAAGACGTGATGTTAGGACGTTCATGTTGTTCGAATTTGATGACACTGCACTGGTCGTGGGACTTGACATTGGTCACTTTGTAGGGACCTAGGAATTTCGGTCGTAATTTCATTCTTGTTCTGTACCGCGTAGGCTTGATTGCACGTGATTTTCTTGTCTTGTACTTGCATGATTTTTTCCTTTTCTTAAAGGATTTCTGGTTTTCGTCTTGAATCTTAAGGATATTCTTTCTTTCTTCTTCCTTCATTTTATCTCTCTCTTTCATCATCGCGTTAAGGTACTCTTCTTCTAAGACTTCTTTCACTCGTATGTCTGTTATGCCTTTTAGTTTCACGCCTGTCAACAGTTCGAATGGTGTGAATTTAGTACTTCGAGAAGCGGTACTGTTCATTATTCGTTGAACCATAGACACGTATTTGTACCATTTCGTTGGATCGGAAATTGAAAGTTTAGAGAGTATAGGAATTAAAGTTTCATGCATCCTTTCAACCTGACTGTTACCACGGTGAATTCCTGCTGTAATTTTAATATTCTCTATTTCTTCTTCTACGCAATAGGTCTCAAAATCATTCGAAGTAAATGCGCTTCCTCTGTCACTGATAATTCGTGAAGGATTTCCAAAGGTAGTTTGTTGTAGCTTTAACTTTTCTATTGCGTCGCGTGACGATGTCGATTTTACTGGGTATAACCATACAAATTTCGTAAAGGCATCGACAACAGTGAAAATATGTTGATAATTCTTATTCGTAGAAGGCATAGGACCTATAAAGTCAATGTGATACGTGCTCAACGGTGAATTTTCTTTTGGGATAGGATTAGGTAAACCTTCTCCTTTGCCACGTTTTCTGTTACATAGGATACATTCTACGCAGTTGGCAATGACGTTATCAATTTGTTTTCTGGCATTACGTATGTAATAATTTTGATTTAAAACGTCTTCGGTCTTGGATGATGCAAAATGATTTTTATTATGAATTCGTTTGATTATTTCTTTTTCCATTTCTTGAGGCACCATTAAAAGTTCTCTTCCATTTTTATACTTATATAAAATTCCATTTTTGACAAAATGTTCTTCATCATTTCCCTTTTCTATCAAGGTTTTAATCGTTTCAATAGTTTCGTCTCGTTTTTGGGCAGCTTTAATTTTGGTGGTTATATCGTCGTCTAAAATTATCTTCTTAGAAATATCTACGGTTTCAGTTTTGTTTGGCGTATATGTAGATACAGGTTTAAAAATAGTGTCTCTTCGTGTCTTATCTTTAATGTGGTTTAAATCTAATTCGTTAGTAACAAAGTTGGGTAAATTTTCCATCAACAATAAAAAGTTATTCGTGTTGGAGGGCTTCTGAATAATTAAGGAATCTCTTTTCAAAATAACGTCAGCTAAATCTAACAGAGGGGTACCAATAATAATGTCGAATTTTATTGCTCCGTCCGGGACAACATGAAACAGTAATTCGAAGGAGTGACCGTTGATTTCCACGCTATGCATAAAAGAACCCTTGGTAAGCACATTCTTAGAGCCTAGTCCTACTAGATTTATGGCGGGGGGAGAAACAGCTGGGAGACACAGTCTTTCATAGCAAGCGGATCGTATTACATGCAAACTGGAACCACTGTCGAAAATACCCGTCAGATCATTATCGTTCAACCTGACGCTTATCTGTACTAGAGAATTTTTCTCTTCGGGAACACTGCGACTGATACTCATGGCTTGACTTTCAGGGGTTTTATTATTTTTCACCGGACAGTTAGCAGAAACGTGGTCATTCGTAAATTGGTTACAATTAAAACATTTTCTTCCGCGGTTTTTAAACGGACAAACACTATGATTTTTATCGCCGCAGTTTTTACAACGCTGAAAGCGGGGAGACACGTCTGAAAGAGGGGTGAAATGTTTTTTCTTTTTTGTTGTTTGTGGTTCATATGAAATCGTAGTATGATTTCGTATTT
>OU015496.1:136329609-136362109 GCA_907164885.2 Dolomedes plantarius
CATAGACTTATGGCCGATAGACTATAGAAGGACATAGATTAAATAAATGTTATAAGCTGAAAAAAAGTGGCTTTTTTGTATAAATTATTTCAAGATACATCAGTTTTCAGTAAATAATGGGAGTTCCAAACGCACCTCTGAGAACCTAAAATTTTGGTTAACATGGTTGTCTAAAATAAAATAAATATTGAAGAATAATAAATAGTACGCAATTTCTAAGTTTTCAGAAATACGTCTTAAGAATTTGCTAATAAATATGCATTTGAATAAACGGGTTGTATAATTCACACTTTTCTACGTTCTTATTTTTTTTAAATATTAATTCTTAAAATTGTAAAAGGAAGAAATATATTGATAATATTTAATCAACAAAGGAATTTTAAAAATACGTCTCTTTCATGAATATTCATAAAACGATTTCAGGTAAAATTGTTTCTTAATAATACCCTAGAGATTAAAAACATTTTTAATTAAACCCAATCTTTGTTAGGGAGAGAAACTCTTCATAGAGCGAGGTCACATACGCATTCATCCAAGTCGATTTTCAGATAACGCCGTGTATTTCATCAAACTTCTAAAAATAAACATTTCAATGATAAAACAGACTCTGAAGAATAACGAGCTCATGCTCTTCGGAGTTCATCATATTTCACGATAGATAAGCAACATTCATTATAGTCTTTTGATGAAAGAAAATGAAGAATGCTGAAATTATACCGCTCGAAACGTGTTTGGGAATTTTTATCGTAAATCTGAACTTGACTGGATCTGTATTATTCACGTTCACTACCACTATATTACCTTTCCACTCTTTTAAAAAGAAACACTTATAGATTCAGGTCATATTTCTATGAGTTTTACTCGATGATCCGATAAATTTAAAAGTTATAAGGCGTAGTTAAATTCTTAAATATATATATATATATATATATATATATATATATATATATATATATATATATTGTTATGTGTTAGGGGCCAATTTGGCGTGTTATCGCCAGCGCGCGTTGTTCTGGAGTTCTCGTGAATTAAAAACCATGGGTTAAGCACGCTCACACGTTTACCATGGAGAAAGTAATAATTGCGGATTTCGGTCAACTGTTGGAAAATGGTTTAGTTGTGCGGTGTGGCATCACGGGTTTTGTTTTGCGAGTTAAATAGGTTTTTAGAATAGCAATTCAGTTCAAGCTTTATCCTTGAAGAGAAAGGTGATTGTGTTTTTGTAGTTATTTTATCGTCCCAGGATTTGACGGTGGATCTTAGTGAAGTTTCCGTTGGACCTTGCTGTTTTAAGGTTGTATGCTATTGTAAAATAAGTCTTATATTGAATTTATAAAATAAAACTTTAAATCCCAAATTGTAAAGAAAAGTACCTCGGAGCTGGAAATTGTGGATTTTCAGCGAAGATTAGCAGTCTACTGCTGTATCTTGTTAAAAGAAGACTGTATGTTAGTTTTGCTGTGCATAAAATCTCTGTTTTTCAACTGTGGTAATTGGCATATTTATTTCATTTCTTGAATTTACTTGTAAAAAGAACTTTCCGTACCACGAATTTGGTACACTATATACAGTGATTTCCACTTATAAGAATCACGTTTGTTATTACTGTTTTTGATTCTTATAAGCGGTTGATTCTTATAGCCGAAATTTAGGTTTTTGAACAGGCACACACACACCTATATTCACATATATTAGATAATTTATCATAAAATACTCTTTAATTTACGTTAATTATTTTTCATTCAAATTATTTTTTATAATTTTAAAAATACAACTTAATTTTTAGACCTAAAAGTAGATACACATGATTATAGTAAGAGAAGAAAAAAATCCAATATTTGTTACAATACACCTACTTAACAGTTTTAACATTTCAACTACAGGAGGGGAGCAAGAAAAGGTTTTCTATGGTAGTTTGACGTAATGAAGTATTCAGGAGTCTGTTTATACCTCTTTCAATACCAATAGCTTCAGACGAAGATTCACCATCTAGCTTACGTTTCAAGGTTTGATAACGTGCTGAATCTAATAATGTCACATTTGCTTAAGTGATTGTGGACACTTGGCCAAAGATTTGTGCGATTCAGGGTCCAGGAATCCGCAACCAGGATGTGGGAGGTGGGAAAAAAAGAGTCCTTGTCTTCCTTTGTCACTGAAGAAAAGTGAAATCGGACCCGGACGGGTAAAGAAGCCCCCAGGTCTAATTAATAGGACAGTGTTGTGCTAAAGCGTTTAAGGGGAAGCTATTATGTTATGTCTAACAAAGAAAGCGATGCATTTTACAAGTGTATTCCATTCCATCTTATCACTCTTTCTTTAAATAATATAAAGAACTTCGTGCCTTTTGACGGTTTAAGTGGCTTTTTTGGAAAAATGAAAAGAAAGCGAAGAGTGCAATCTGATTCTTAAAACCGGTGGATTGATTCTTTAAAGCGAAAATTTTAACATGGAAATAATACATTTGTTTTTGTTTTTGCGATATTGATTCTTATAAACGGTTGATTCTTATAATCACTGATCACTATAAGCGGTGGTTACTGTATATATATATATATATATATATATATATATATATATATATATATATATATATATATATATATATATATATATATATATATATATATGTATGTATAAATATATATACATACACATATATATATATATATGTATATATATATATATATACACAGATGGTGGACAAAATAATACGAACACCTGTGAAATAATGGAAAATCTTTATTAATAGGGGGTTGGACCACCCTTTGACTGAAGTACAGGTTTAATGCGACGTGGGATAGATGCATAAAGGTCATGGACAATATTTAAAGGAATATTAAGCCATTCCTCCTGCAGAGCGGTCTCTAATTCCGAAAGTCCGGATGGAGGTGGAAATCGGGAACGTAGTTTGGACTCCAAATATTGCCATAAATGTTTAATAATATTCAAGTCCGGAGACTGAGGGGACCAGACGAGATGTTCAACTGCATCGTCATGCTGTTCGAACCATTCTTGAACACACCTAGCAATGTGGATAGGGGCGTTGTCGTCATGAAAAAGCGGTCGCTCTCCATGGAATACAGTCTGGACAAAAGGATGGACATGATCCCCTAGAACGCTTAGATAGTGATTGGATTTGATCCCCCCATGCAGAATAACAAGTGGCCCAAGACCGCGCCAAGATATCGCACCCCATACCATAATGGAGCCACCCCCATGCTTCACAGTCGGCAAGAGGCATTCAGGATGAAACGTTTCTTTGGGCGTTCTCCAGACATAAACGCATCCGGTCGTCTGAAATAGGGTGAATGATGATTCATCTGACCATATTACCTGTTGCCACTGCTGTGGGGACCAGTCTTTGTGATCTCTGCACCATTGGCGTCGCTTGAAAACATTAGTTGCTGTCACCAAGGGTTTACGAATTGCCACTCTGCCATAAATTTTCGCAGCAGGAAGTTCCCGTTTGACAGTTTTTGTTGAAACGGGGTCCTGGAGATGACTGTTCATTTCGGATGTTATCTCGGATAACGATTGCTTGTGCTTTCGGGCTACTATGCGCTTCAAGACCCGTCTATCCCTATCAGCAAGCTTGGACTGTCGGCCATTGTTGTGCTTTGAAGACGTCGTCTTACCCTCTTTCGTGTACGCTGTCATAATGGCTCATACCGTACTCCTTGCAAACCCCAAAATGCTTGCTGTTTCCGTAACCAATGCTCCACTTAAACGCGCTCCAACTATCATTCCTCTTTGGAACTCTGACAGGTCTGACATTTCAACTTATCACAGATAGTTTGATAGAAGCATGTAACGTAGGTGACTGTTGTTGAGAGACTGATACCTTCCTCTTCACGTTCACTAGGTGGCAGACTTCTGTTGCAGGTGGCGCGGCTGTACTGCAGGTGTGAAATACGTCATACTTTTTCACAGGTGTTCGTATAATTTTGTACTCCATCTGTATATATATGTATATATATATATATATATATATATATATATATATATATATATATACAGTAGAGCCCCGATTATCCGCGAACGGATTATCCGCGGTGCGGATTATCCGCGAGTGCGAGTGCAGCGAAAAAAAAAATTTAATTACAAACCTCAAAAAGACCAATTTTAATTTTTAATCCAAGCCAACTTACAAGGGAAATACAATAGATCCTGTACGGAGGTGTACGATGTTTAAGAAACTAAGCACAGTGGACTGTAAATAATATAAAATAAATTTAATAGCGAGGCATTGTTTGGCATAGTAAACTCCGCTTGTTGCAGGAGCTCCGTGCTAGACAGATACAAAGTTCGTTCTGATGCATTCTTGCAGCTAGAGGGCGTACATAGACAAATGGGTGGAGACGTTACGACAAACTTTACGTAACAGACCCTGCAGTGCGAATGTCGAAAATGAACGTCGAAGGTGAGAATGTCGACGAAGAGAACATAGAAGAGTGTCTGGAATGCGACGCAAGTGAGTCGGGATTTGAACGACTGACTGGCATAGAGATAACGAACAAAGCAATGGGAGTGAACGAGAATGAAGGACAAAGTAAAAGTGAAGACGAGGCGCCTACGCGGATGACACACAAAACTGCTTTGCAGCACGTAGACGGATTGCTTCAATATTTAGAGTAACAAGACGACGATGCACATCTGGCAGAAAAAATCATGTTAAGGAAAGTACAATTTAGAATAAAGGAAATGGATTTTCAAAGCAAGAAGCAAAAACGAGTGACTGATTTTTTTAAAAAGGTGTAACTGAACAATTTTTGTACATACAGTATGTGTGCATACTGTTATATATATATATATATATATATATATATATATATATATATATATATATATATACAGATACAGATGGGGTACAAAGTTATACGAACACCTATGAAAATGTATGTCACATTTCACATCTGCAGAACAGGCGTGCGAACTGGGCACGATGTTTCCACCTAGTGGCCGTGTATAGGAAGGAATCAGTTACTCAGCATCAGTCATATGTGTGACATGAGTCTATCGTACTCTTTAAGAGACGCTGCAATGACAGACCTTACAAAGAGGCATGATTTTTGGAGCACGTTTAGCTGGAGCATCGGTGATGGAAACAGCAAGCAATTTGGGGTGTGCAAGAAGCACGGTATCGGAGCTGTTATAACAGCATACACGAAAGGCGGTAATATGGCGTCTTCAAAGCACAACTGTAGGCGAAAGAGAAGGCTAAATGAGAAGGGTAGACGGGTCTTTAAGAACATAGTGCACCATAGCGCAAGCAATCATTATCTGAGATAACATCCGACAAGAACAATCATCTGCAGGACCCCGTTACATCCAAAACTGTCGAAATGGAACTCCATGCTGCCAACATTTATGGAAGAGTGGCAATTCGCAAACTGTTGGTGATATCACGCTATGCTTTCCAGTGACGCCAGTGGTGTAGAGCTCACAGGAGCTGGGTACCACAGCTGTGGCAAGAAGTTATCTGGTTTCACGAATCAGCATTCAGATTCAATTTTCCAGACCACCAGGCACAATTATGAGTGTAAAGCGCCCAAAGAAGTGTTTTCTCCTGCATTTTGCTGACTGTGCAGCACAGAGGTGACTCCCTTACGGTATGGGTTGCGATATCTTGGCTCGGTCATGGATCACTTGTTACTTTACATGGGAAGATCAAAGCCGCTCAGTATCTCATCAGCATTCTGGGGGATAATGTCCATCCTTTTGTCACTCATTATTCCCTGGACAACGTTACTATCCACACTGCTAATTCTGATCAAGCATGGTTCGAAGACCATAACGATGAAGTAGAACATCTCGCGTGGTCCCCTCAGTCTCTTAATTTGAACATTATTGAACATTTGTGAGGATATTTGGAGTCCAAACTTCGTGCTCTATTTCTTAGGGACTACACTCCAAGGGGGGATGGCTTCATATTCCATTAAATATTAACCATGACATCTATGCACTCATACCAAGTCACATACATTGTACTCACGTCAAAGGGTGGTCCAACCTCCTACTAATAAAGCTTTTCTTTTATTTCACAGGTGTTCGTATTATTTTATACCTCATCTGTATATATACATATATATTTATATATATAATATATATATATATATATATATATATATATATATATATATATATATATATATATATATATATATATATATATATATATATATATATTATATATATATATATATATATATGTGTGTGTGTGTGTGCGCGTGTGCATGCATATATTAAAACACTCACGATAGACTTTGTTTATCTTTAATATTATGTAGAATAAATAATGATAACTTAGTACTCGTGAGGAAAAAGCCAGGATCCAGAAGTAAACTAATTTTTTGAGATCCCTATGCCTAAGAGATTGACAGTGAATATTTTTCACAGAAGTAAAACAAAGTATGTACCCATACAAACACGATACGAGGATACAAAACGCAAGTATTTATATTTCCACTTATTATTTAACTGTATTTTCCATCACCCCCCCTTAAAAAAAAATGCTTTTTAAATATTTCCCAAACAACAGTTTTCCATTAAATACATTTTACAAACCCAAAAAAGGGAATTTTATATCATATCACGAAAAAAAAAAGTGCATATATTTCGCTTTCTTTCAATCGGATTTTTTTCATCCCGCCATTTACACCGCTAACCATCATACATCTACGCGCACATCCATCAAGGAACTGCGAAATAAATCCTCTTGATGTAGTCCGCTCCATATCTCTCAAGAAACGAAAGCAGAAAATGTAGAGAGAGAAATCATCAAATGAACAAATCTTCTATTATTTCTGTTTCTTTTTTTTATGGGGTTGAAAACCGTCAGATGAAACAAGTCGTTCATCAAACGCTAGGAGAGAGATCCCGAAGTTGAAACTTCTTTAGCTAGCAATCGAGCATAAAAGATGAATGTCGCCCCGTTCATCATTATATTTCTTGGGACCCATTCGCGAGAGTCAAATGGGGCATCGCGTTTAATTACCGAAACGTGGCGGGCCACACCTCGGATAAAATGCAAACTTTAGGGCAACCCCGGGTTTGCCTATTTCTGGTTGCACCTCGTGGGGATTTTTCCCCCCGATTGATTAACTCTTTGCCAGAGGAGACAGATTGTCAATATTTTTCTCGGAAATGATGAATGGGAGAATTTTAGTTTATTACGGGAATTGTTACGTAGTTACAAGAGGCATGAGTTATGAACGAGGTTTTAATCCACGGGATATCTACGGAATATGAAATTATGTTTTTTTTTCGCTTCAAGATGATAGGAATAGACATTTTATTTAGTTGGTGACCAGATGCACATACACACACACACACACAAACATATATATATATATATATATATATATATATATATATATATATATGTGTGTGTGTGTGTGTGTGTGTGTGTGTGCATATGTATAAATATATAAATATATATATTTATATACACATATATACAGAGCCTGACTAAGGCAGGGGCATACGGGGCAGTTGCCCCGGGCCACCACATCAGAGGGGGCCCCCCAAATCTAATAGAATGTTTAGTAATAAGTATTAAGTTCTTCATTACTGAAGTAGTGAAGCAGAGGGGGGCCTCCAAAGAAGTTTTTGCCCCGGGTCCCAATTAGGCTAAGTCGGGCCCTGCATATATATATAATATATATATATATATATATATAATATATATATATATATATACACACATATATATATATATATTATACAGAGGCTGTTCACACATTTTTTAGACAATGTATATTGTATTCACAAAACTAAATTACATAAAATTCTTGTGTTTTAAATGTTCTATTTGACATCCCTTATTCTGAACTATCTTTCGACACCGCAATTTCCAGGATAATAATGCCTTTTGAAGTGTCAGAAGAGGTATTCTATCCCATGCCTCCTGAACAGCTTTCCAGTGTCCTGTAAGGGTTTTGGGACGACGTTTGGATAATGCAGATTTTAAAAGTCCGAAAGCACAAAAATCCATAGGTGATACATCGGGAGATTTAGTAGGGATATCAGTGAAGGGTATGGCCTTGATACCAGTTTTTTGTTCCATTTCTTTTAGGAAATTTACAGTGGATTTTGATGTGTGACTGCTAGCTTTCTCCTGATGGAGTCTCACACATTGATGGCACTGTGGGTAAACCGATGGTATTTCATTCAGAAAAATTGGCGATAAAATATGTTCCTGATAGTATTTGGAGTTAATCTTGACATTGTTTTCCACTCTCTTTATTTTTAACTTAATATTATAAGAAAAACCATCAACAATCATGATTCCCTTAGAAAAACTTTCTTTCGATTCTTTGAACCATGTACTTAAATTTTTTTCTCACCTTTTATGATAATAAATGGCTCTTTTTTTGTTGCAATCATTTAAATACACACATGATTCATCTATTGTGACAATTGTTTTCCATTTTTCTTTGGATAAGTGTTTCTCATATAGAATTCTGCAGCGTGTCCTGCGTTCAGCGATATGATTTGGAAGAAGACGATGCACATTGCGTTTTTTCGCTTTCTTGAGATTTAAAGCAATGTTTATCATTTTGTTTACAGTGGACACCGAGCATTTTAATGATTTTGCAACTGTCCTTTGACTAGGGGGATTTTCTTTTAACATTAAACAACGTACCTTTGCAATAGTCGAAGATGTACGTTTTTTCCTTGGATACTTGTTTGGAATTTTTGTCCCACTTGAGGCTCCAATTTGACGTGTTTTTCCTTTCTTGTTGACGATATTACCTATCGACGCTTTAGATATCACAAACCATGACTCTCACATCGTTTTTGGATAACGGAGTATGCAAATTTCTCTTCGGTAAGAGCATAAATGTAGCCTTCGAACCACTGCTTTGTTAAAAGCGCCACTTTGAATAAAAACAAAACTTTCAAGCCGCAGACGATAATTTTGACTTTTAAAAACATAGTACAATTGCAATTATTTCTTTTGCAGCAAATGATTTTCTATTACCGCTAACCAAAATCGTCTAAAAAATGTGCGAACAGCCTCTGTATATATGTGTGTGTGTGTGTGTATGCATATGTTGTGCATTCTCTGTGTTTTGCGAAATATTCCAGTATATTTTTACGAAAGATTCCAGTGAAGGTAAGGAGGCATTGCTTTTTATCTTTAGCCTTACAGTTTAAAAATGGCTGGTGTCGGTTAGGAATTGTGAAGATTCTACTAGGTACAAAAATCATTTTGGTGTGAAACAGAGGAATTCAATTTTAGCAAAGAAAAAATAGAAACAAGGTATTGAGTAAAAGACATTAAAGCATACATTTTCCCCATAATTTCGTATTAAAACTGATTGAAAGGACAGACTTGCATCTATGTTTTAAAATCAAACGTTTGGTAAGACAACCACTATGACTGCATTCACCCTAATGCGTGTGTTTTTACATAACCTTTTTGAATATCCATCCACAGATATTTTATAGAAAAAGCTTTCCCATCCGAGATGAATTCAGCTTCTTAGTTTATTCAAAGCTATCGGATTGGATTAAGGTTCTTACTTCAGAGTAAAAAGGGAAAATTTTCTTTCTTTTGCGTATGCAACCAGCAACCATACCTGGTTTAACATCGTTTGTTTGAAGACCTCTAAGTCGTGCTGAAAGATTCGGGTAATTGCTCCTTCATACTGCCACATATTAGAGGGTAATCAATTTTCTTAAAATTTATGTTGCTCCCTGAATTCATATTTAAGGACACTGAAGGGTCGACATATCCACAAATGGATTCCTCCATGGATATCCACAAATGGATTCCTCCATGGATATCCACAAATGGATTCCTCCACAAATAGATTCCTCCATGGGATTACGGAGGAATATACAGGATGACTGTATATTCCTCCTATAATCCCATGGTCAGTTGAATGTAGTTAGACAAAAAGCATTTCTTAATTGCTTTACGCTGGTCCGTGCATTTGATTTGAAGAGTTTTAGAAGGCTAATTGACTTCCACCTTCAATTTTCTCGTCTCTTATTGTCCTCAATTTATCTCTGGAAATTCGCAAGTTCCACGTTATGTTTAGCAGCAATTTTCCCGGATGCTTGGAAATCTAACAATCGATCCTATTTGTAAAAAAAATTCAGGTAGTTTCTTGTAACGAAACTACCTTAGGTTATTAACGTAGGATTACTTATCATTGATGACCTTTTTTGTATGTGTATATATATATATGTGTGTGTGTGTGTGTGTGCGTCAGTGTCAGTCAAGATTTTGACGCATTTGGGTACTTTATGTTTAACTGTTTACTGCTTGCCCTAGCGATACAGACTGGGTTTGGCACGCTACCGAAATTATAGCTCGCGACGCAGGACATCTGAAATTTTGCTTTCCGGAGGACAGTTAAGAAGGAGCGTAATCCTACGTTAAAATACCTAAAAATCACTAAGTATGTACAGCTGATTTTGAAAATATTCCTTAAACGTTGCACAAGGGAACTGGAATTAGAACTGAGCATGGATCTCTGCAGCCAGCGGATGGCTCATATTTCCGATAAGTGATCCAATGAGCTGAATGACTTCAACTAGTTGATCACAAAGGGAATTAAATTGTGGACTCTTTATAGCGCATACAGACTGGCACAGCACTCTCTGCCTCTGCCAGTGATTAGTGTTCTTTCTGTACTCTGTATCTGAGCTGATCTCCTCCTCTAGCGGTCCATATGCATAGCATCAAAGGCGAACTCGAGGTCCCGGGGGTCAAATGGTGACAGTGGGGGCGGGGGACACTAGATCAAGAAACACGAAGACTTTGGCGGCTTGGATGGGGGGGTTCAAAATGGGGGAATATCTGGAAGACTCGTGTTCATTGGAATGGGGGTGGTTCTAAATACCGTGTCTAATGTTACCGTGACTAATGTATGACAGGAGTCGGGGGAGAGAACTCTGTCCATTGTGAATGCACCATTAGATGTTATAACAATCTTGAAGTTAAAGTTTAAGAATGTGGAAGCTAAATTTATTTTGAATTTAAACGACCAGTTCTATCTACTCAACTACATCCGTGATAGAAAATTTTAAAAATTTCTTTTTTTAATTTCAAATGAATTATTAACAAATTTTAATATATTATCAGCAATAAATATAAATAACCATGATAAAATTCTGGTGTTAATACATTGAAAATTTTTTTCATGCATCCATATTTCAAGGATTTAGAATAGCATATTATAGACTTTTTTTAAACTGCCACTTAAAACTCGTAAATAAATTTGATATCTTAATTGAGATGTACTGTAGCACAAGAAATCTGTTCAATATGGATATGAATAGTAGAAATTTTTACATACCTATGAACTAAGTTCTACGTTCATTTACCCAGTTATGCATTATGAAAATAAATTTTTCCTCCTTCATATTTACAATGACAAACGCAAAATATACAGAATTCTGCTATACCTATTACAGCTATATAATGGGCAGAACTTTACATGTCTATCATTTGCTTATGTTTTTTTAAAACAATGTTATTACAATCATCTTCTGTAACAAAATTTCTTCAATATATATACCGTCTGTGATATATGGGAGTCTGAAAGAGTTTTTATTGTACAATGAGAAACATCTTTTATACATATATATATATATATATATATATATATATATATATATATATGTGTGTGTGTGTGTGTGTTAGTTAGTGTTACGGTAAAAGTAATGAAGAGGTTATTATCTATATATATAAAACAGTTCCGTAACTGACTGATTCACTGACTGACTCACAACGCACAGACCAAACCGCTGGACCTAAAGGGCTGAAATTTTGCATGGCGGTTCTTCTTATAGTGTAGGGGTGCACTAAGAAAGATTTTTGAAAAATTCTTCTTAGATTTTTTTAAATTAAGTTTTTAAGCTGTTTTAGTAACTTTTTTTAAGTTTGCATTTAAAATAATAATTTGAGGGTTATGAAATTTATATCATGAGAAAGATCATAAAAATTCCTTTAAAATTAAATCTTTTTCGAATCTTTACCTCTATTTTCTGATTTTTGGTGAATTTTGAAAGATTAATTTTTAGAATTTAATTTATTAAATGCTGATCACGTGATTTCTTTTCTGGCACTTTAAATAAATTTATCGTCACGTCCATAACAACTAAATATACAAAAAAATATTTTAGTTTCTTGCTAATGAGGCAGGCTATTGGACATTATCCAAAAAAATATTAAAATACAATAAAAGATATTATGTTTCTCAAATTGTACTATATTAACTGTACTATATGCTTTAGTATGTCCTATTACATTTAATATCAATATTTTCTTCTACATTATTTTGTGTATAAAAATATCCCTTACGATTTTTTTATAAATATGTATATATATATTTTTTGCATCAATTGTATGCATTGATCATCGTATCTATTATACATATATATATATATATATATATATATATATATATATATATATATATATATATATATATATATATATATATATATATATTTATTTAATTTTTTTGGCATTAATTGCATACATTGACCGTTGTATTTGATTTGAATGTACTCCGTAGCGAAGTGCAGGTTTTCAGCTAGTATATAATAACTGGCAATTTTACATAATCACCATTAATGCCGGTAAATATGATAAATAAATGAAAATTTATCAAATATACCGGTTTGTTTACTTAATTCCCAACTCGTAATGGCAAATGTAATAAATAACATGACTGATTGAGCCAGTGGAATACAGTGCTGTTTTTTTGAGTAGTTACTAGTCAGAAGGATATTTTTTCGTTGGACACTATAGCGCGAGAGGCCGCGGATAGCAATGTTTTATATTTTATTGTTAAAAAGTCAATAAATGGTTATTTTATGTCACATGGATGTAGCCTGAACGGAATTTGAATAAGAGGCTGACAGGTTTTGTCAAAGGAAAGACATAAATTTATTTTGAACTTATACATAACAGTTACATATAAAAAAACAAACTAATCCCATATTCTAGAGAAAAAAAACGTTTTTCCAAATAACGTTAAATGCTACTACTACAAATTACTAATTATTTTCAGTTTACTTATTTAGAGATATTAGACTGTTATGACAATTAGAGTTACAAAATTCGCCAGATTTTTTTTAGATTTGCACTTATTACACTCGCATTGTGCCTTTTAAACACATCGCTGATATCTCTGACCTTCAGAAGAGATGATTATCTAACACATTCTCGAAGTGATATTGCTAGATTTGGAACATCTTCAAGCAAAATAAATTTTTCTTCACAAATTTTGAACTAATTTCTGTTATACAACCGTGAAAGCCTTTCTTGTTTCGTTCCTAACTAATAACACTCTTCATTTTGAACTTCTAATATCACTGCTAATAAATCTCGTGGATCGCTTCTTGTTCTGTCAACGTCTGGTACTCGAAGTTTCACTGTGTCACCAACTTTGCCATAAGGAAATTTAAGATTTGAAACTTTCAACATTTTCTTTGCCTGTGATTCTAAACCTTTTTTAGTAATCATTCTGTGTTTTCTTACTTGTTCTTGCCTGCTTAATGACTTTCATATTAAACTAAATGCCATTGTCACTTTCCAATACTCTGGGGACTCCAGATATAGTAAAAAATATCAATTAGGTAATATGCAAACTCTTCTGCCCTGTTTTCATTTTAGGGCACGCAACTCTACGAATTTCGTTAAGTGGTCTTGATAGACAAATAATAAACTTAAAGTTATTATATGGTTGCGACTGCATGCCAGTTATGTCTACTTGACATCTTGGATTCATTTCTTGAAAGACCATTGGCCTAACAAGTCCTTTCTTGGGTACCTTGGATTTTTTTGGAGAACTTTCACACAAATTTAAATAAATCATCACTTCTTCGGTAGTAATGTTTTTGTATTTTTTGAAGTTCTTTCAACATCCTGTTCTACCACCATGGCCTATTGATAAGTGTGCCTCATGAATTATGGTATAAAGTTCTTCAAAGTACACGTAAAATCTAACATTGGAGCTGTCTTTACTTACGGGAAAGATAAGTTTTTCAACACTGCCTTCTTTCATTACGTCGTATCTTTTTAGTCTTTGATAATCTTCCGCCTTTTTCCCACTACTTTTGTTTTTACTATAATTCACTTCAACAAGTCATCATATCTTGTTGAAAAAAGTCATCATATCTTTCTTTCGTCAGAAAACCACTGGTTGCTTTCTGAGTATCTATAATATTAACTAACTTGGAATCAAAACGCTCAAGCATACCAGCCATTATTCAATATTTTATTAAAATATAAGAGGGTAGCGAAAAAACGTCTAGCCGCCACAAGATTAAAACTACTGTTGAAATCAAGTGATTGTCACGCGTTGATAGAACCCAAGCAGCTGCGCCAACTGAACGAATTTTGGTAAAGTTATGGTCTTTTATCACATTTTCCATTACGAGCTGGGAATTATGCAAACAAACCGGTTAATATGATAAATTTTCAATTATTTATCATATTTACCAAATTTAGTGGTGATTATATATAATAACCGGCAATTATATATAATCTCCAGATTAATCACATTTACCGAAAGATATATATATATATATATATATATATATATATATATATATATTAAAGAGAGAGAGAGAGATAGATGCATACCTCTATTTGTATTATAATCCATTTCAAACAATGATTCCTGATGAACAGACGGAAATTACTCATTGATTTAGAGCATAATAATTCCTTATTTATGCCATGCATCAAACGTTACATACTTCTAAAACTTCAACCCTCTCCTTAACTGCAGATACGTATACTGCCGCAAAAGTGGAGCATTATATCATCTTCGTATCTCCCAAAAGAAGCAAAAGTCCATATTTCATATCGTAAACTTATTTTTTTTTTGTTCCCTGAACTTTTGCTCTCCCCGCGTTTACATCCCTGGCTATTCATCTGCTCGCCATCAATCTAGGAACATGCCAAATAAATCCTTTTTCGCGTAATCCTTTTCCAGTTCGGAGATATATCTCGAGATAGGAGAGCAGCGCAGAAAATGCGTATACGGAGAAATCATCCAATGAATAAATCTTTCATTATTTCCGTTTCCGCAGTGAAACCATCGGATGAAAAAAGCCGTTCATCAGGAGAATGACTAGGAATAATAATAATAATAAAAAAGAAAAATCTGTTTCCCGGAGAAATATAGAAATCACGAAATATCATAAAATTTCTCCGACCATTTTATTTCATGAAGAGCAGTATGATATTCATTTTAATTAGTATTGTCTTAGTACTGTCTTCAGAAATGCAAAATTTATCTCCAATGAATCGTGCTACACATTTCATTGGATATATATATATATATATATACAGTAAAAATTGTTTATAAGAACACCGGTTATAAAAGCATATCGCTTAAAACAACGGAATTATCGGTTCCCGGACAATTCTCATGTGTAATGATGGATATGAAATCCGGTTATAATAACATCGTTAATAAGAACATATCGCTTTTAGTGACTTAAAATTAATTTGTTTCTGGAAAAATAAATCGCTTATAACAACATGTTAATTGGGAAGTAGCAGCACGTTGTTGTTCAACCATTTTATCCATTTTTTATCTAAAAAAAAGGACTAAAATTAAGAAACTTCGAGAAAGTCCACATGCTAATGTGGAAGAAGCCCTTTTGCATTGGTTTAAGATTCAAAGGTGTGCCAACATTTCCCTAATCGGACCGATTTTGCAAGCGAAAGCAAATGAATTTGCGAATCTCTTCAAAAACATTGTTTCGTTTGTTCAACTTCGTCGATCCAGAGATTTCGGGAGAGGCATTCCATTGTGTTCGGCAGAGTCAGTGAAGAATCGAAGGCCGTGCCACCAGGTTTGGTTTGGTTTAGAGCTCTACGGCCAACTTTTTGCTACACGAGGGCTAATTAGACAGGGCCCTACAGTTCAAAGCCGATACCGAACGGCTACAAACAGCCATGCCAACAGTGGGACTTGAACCCACAGAATCTGAACCGAATGCCAGTGCCCTGGCCATTCGGCCTGGCCGCCGTGCCAACAGGAGTTTCTGATAACTGGCTTAAAACCATTTGGACTACGTTAAGAGAAGGTTATGAAGACCATGAAATCTTCAGTCTTCAATCAAAATCGAACTGTTTCCTGCCTGCTGGTTTTTCTTAGGTTTCAAAATCCTCCCATTTTTTAAACTCAAGACGCTAGAGATGAAACACTTCAAGACTGGGTTCGATATTTGCCAATTGAACAAGATTCACTTCAGGAATATGAAGACAGATTTGGCTCTTGCAACTCATGGGAATGTAACGGATGAAGATATTGTTGCATGCGTAAATGCAGAGATTTCTGGCAGAGAAGATGATATTGAGGACAGTGCCAGTTCAGAAGATCTTTTGAACGAGTTTCCTTGTCCGAGTTTAAAAGAAATGTTTTCAGCAATCAATACTTTTAATAAACTTTTAGATTTGAAATGACGATTTTGTGAAGGATGCGATAAAAAAAGCTGTCAAAGAACTTGTCCAATAACCGAAAATTATTTTTATTTACAAAAAAAAAATTACTGACTTTTTTTCCGAAAATTAATAAACATGTAAAAACAAAATATTGCGTTATGTATGTGCATTCATAATAGCTACATAATTTTATTCACTTTTCTTTTTATCGTTTTTAGAACTATGTATTTGAAAAAGTTCAAAAATACATACTTATATGAAATTGAGCAGTATGTTTTTCCTTGATTGAACTTGAACCTTTAAACCATTTTTGAACGTTATGTTTCAGGTGTAAATAAAAATTAAGTGACAAGGAATTTGGTATTTCCAGCAGTTGTAAGTTATCTATCGGATATAAAAACTATCGATTATAAGAACCAGTTTTTAAAGTCCCCTGGATGTTCTTATAAACAATTTGTACTGTATATATAGATACACTAATTGCATACTAAGTGTTAGTACACTATCTACCAATAAGTAATTTGACATCCATGCAAATGACGATATCTGCGGTCCTGATCTACGTCACGCCTTCCGACAATAAATATCGTGTAGGAAACAACATTGGCGTAAGTCGCATGCAAGATGGCATGAAGTGCAGAGTTATCTGATTTCGAGAGAAGTGTAATCATCGGGTATCACATAAATTGCCGATCCTTAAGGGACATATCTAGCCAGCTGAATTACCAAAATCGACAATGGCCTATGTGATTCAAAAGTGGAAGGTGAGAGGTGATTGTCGGAATGTGTCCCGAGTTGGCAGACCCACTAAACTGGGAGATTAAAACCTACAGGTGCTGTATTTAGAAATTCGGAAGAACCGCACCCAATTGATGGCTCACATACTCCAGGAGTGTCAACAGGCATCCGGTAGTGCTGTTTCGATGAATATCATCCATAAGGAAACATATCTGCTTGATTTTTCATGGTCGTGCTGCCGCCCGTAAGCCTTTGATCACAAAGTACAATTGGGCTGCTCGGTTAATGTGGTGCAAAGCACGTCGAAAGTGGACCGGAGATCAGTGGAAACGGGTTCTCTGGAGCGACGAATCAAGTTTCACCCTCTACTGTTCGGATGTCAGGTTCTGGGTCTGGTGTCTGCCTGGAGAACGCCTCCTCCAGAATGCATTGCGTCCACAATAAAGTTCGGCGGAGGTGCATTTATAGTCTGGGGGTGTTTCTCCTAGTATGGACAGGGACCCTTTGTCCCAGTTCATGGTAAGCTGAACGCCGACACCTATTGCACTATTTTGGATGACAGTGTGCTTCCTACGTTGTGGCAGTTTTACGGGTTGGACCTATGTTGCTTCCAGGACGACATCGCCAACTGTCATGTTGCGAGGTCCACTATGGATTAGTATGGTGACAATGGGTTTAACCGAATGGACTGGCCTTCCCAGAGCCCTGACCTGAACCCTATCTAGAACCTCTGGGACGAGTTGGATCGCCGTGTTATGGGATGTAACAGCGGTCTAAAATCGGTGAAGGAACTTACTTGTCTTCTCCAAGCTATGTGGAAAAAAATACCACTAGCCGTCATCCAAGGATTCGTGTAAAGCATGCACCGGAGGATTGAGGCTGTAATTGTTTCTCGTGGAGATTCTACCAACTGTTGATTATGAATAAATTTTGTTTTTATTTTCTATCACAGTTGTCCAAATATTTATTGGTAGATAGGGTATATACAGAAAGTGAGATATGAAGGGGCTTATTTACATATGCAGTAGACTGTCTATTAATGAAAAAGAATCGTACTACTTCAAAGCATTTTTAAGCAAACTTTCTGGAAAAGGAAACGGACGCAAGCGATAAACACTGCATTTGAAATAAGGATAAGTGTCATAAAACTAAACCCAAGGGTTAAACAGTATAATGAAATTTCAATCTTTCTAAAAAAATTAATTCACATGCATGGAAGTAAATGATAAAATACTTATAAGATATTGCTTGACCACAAATTTATCTAATAAAATACGTTAACATACATTCATAAAACAAACTTAATAAAAAATTTAAAAACAGATCAAGCAACCACCAGGAAACAATACTTCTTTGCAAAGAACAACATAAAATTTTTGTTTACTTAATGTTATTTATTTAAATAAATAAATAACATTAAGTAAATAAAACTTTATCTAATAATTTAGATTGTTTCCAGTACTTGAAATTCATATATAAGAATTATGTACCTTCTATACGCATTCTGGAACAGTAAGAAATGCTTTTTCTTGTCTTTGAAAGTTTCTTATAAAAGCGATTTGTTCGTTGTTTTTTACATAGCTGTAAAAATTGAAACTTTTAATTGAAAAAATTTTGGAGCTGCAATTCGTTTACAATACATTTACATTAAAAAAAAGTAGATAAATAGAGAATTTTTTTCAATATACAAATACTAATCTGCATGTAAATGACATGTGAGTGTGTGTGTGTTGGTTAAATAATGCATACGTATCAATAACACATATCAAATTTCACTTCATACAACTCATGAAAATAATTTAATTCTTTACGAAAATTTTTAAAGGATAAGGGAAAATCCTTCATGATAATAATACGCGTCCCATTAGGTAAAGTCTGATGGCATACGATACCTCACTAACAGTTAGTCGTGATCTCTTCTTCCAGCTTTTTTTCCGGTTCTACAGTCTTTGTTAAATTAGCCATTATAGAGCATCATTTATCTTAGATTACATAACTGACCAATAAATGTCAAGTTTTCCCGCATCTACTTTCGCTTTTCATTTTAACCGTAATTCGTCGTATTTTTAGTGAAACTTTTTTCTAATGCCAAAGGATCTAAAATCAATTTAAAAAATTTTCTCTTGGAGACATGATATAGATTTTAGATATTTCTGAGCACAAATCATCCGTTAAGTTACGTCAGAGCTCGGGAAAAGATAAAAAAAAAGAGTTGCGTAAAGACAGAATTGGTTATTTGAAATATTGAAAAGGGAGCTCCTTAAAGCATGTAATTTTGTTTTTCACATTGATATAAATTTAGATAATAGACGTTTACAGAGTCATAAAATTTTAGAAACTAATTCATCCGAAGAATACCGAAAGAATGAGACAACAAAACATAGTATATTACAGGGGATTTTAAAACTGATATAAACACAACTGATAGCAATTTTTGAGCGAAAAATTTCAACACATTTTTTTTTCAAATATTGTTTTAAAGTAATTTTTTTCCAACGCAATTTTTTTCTCTATTATTTTCTTTTCACATATAAGTATATGTATATGACAAATTATAATTTGTTTAACGAACACAAAGAAGAAATACACATGATAGTTATTGTTACAAAAGGCTTTATAGGGTATTACACAAATTTCTGTTAATACGTAAAGGTTTAATGCTATAAATTGGCTTTCCTATTGCCTATTTTATCGGCACCATGTTTTTCTTTATCCTTGCTTACTCCTCTGTCAGTCTGGATAAGACACTTTACAGGATATATAATTTTACAGTGGCATTTAAAGAAAGAGGACATTATGAGAAAACAACTATACATACATATATATATATATATATATATATATCTATATATATTTCATATGTTGTATTTCATATATATATATATATATATATATTAGAATCCGAAAAACAACAACGTCCGTCAAGGATGGCAAGGGGGGTGGTTAACAGTTATATTAATTCACTCTGACTCTTCTCAATAAGTCCACTTTCTTTTAGACAACTACTACATTTATTACGAAACCGACGAACATATACATTAACATTTATAATACACAATGAATTAAACTTACGGCACGTCTGCCAGAGCACGTCTGCTCAACACTGCCTTTCTCGACTCTCTCCTCACTCGCTGTCGGGGCCCGTCTGCCCACGGTGGCGTCTCCACACTTACTTCCGCTCGCTCCTTCTCGTTTGGCGACAACAATCGGCCATACTGACCTTGTTGCGTCCTCATAACAATTGTACAGTCTAATTTCTACTGAAAAACAAACAAAGAAAACATTAATATTTACAAAATGCACATTACAAGTTTTAAACACGAAAGTCCTTGGCATAACAGTTCGTTATTTTTGGATCAATTCTGCATCATTTCTTCTTTCTCTTCCGTCGACTTCCAATTTCAGCAGTACTTATGTCGTCGTCGTCATCACTCGCTTCATACTCGTCATCATCTTCCTCTGATTCAGCTTGGCATTTCCACGATTTCAATTGACTTACATGTGCCGTTGTACAAAAGAATTGTCCCTTTTCTTTTTCTTCCAACTGTGTTACTCGATATGTATAACTTGGTAGTACTTCTGTAATAATCAAGGGTCCTCGATACTTTCGCTGTGTTTTAGTTGACTCTCCAGTTGATTTGGGTACTCTTCGCATAACCACTATCTCTCCTGTTTCGAACTTCAATGAATTACTCTTCTTTTTGTCATAATTGGCTTTAAGGTTTACTTGCTTGTCTTCGATTATTTTTCTAACTTTATTTTGTACTGTGGCTGGATCTTCCCATTCTTCAGCGTTTTCGTCTTTAAGCATCCTCATCAATCCGTCATTGAATTTTGGTGAATACCCATGAAGTAATTCGAAGGGAGTTTTGTCCGTAGTCTTATTTACCATGTTGTTTAAATTTCTTTCGCACTCTTTGATTTTCTTGTCCCAATCTCGGTGATTCGGATTCTCCATGCTCGTTTTAATCGTCGACAAAATGGTTCGATTTGCTCTTTCTACCATTCCATTTCCTTCTGGATGTTGTGTTGAGTTTAAGGTGAGCATAATTCCGTTAATTCTGCAGTACTCTTCGAATACTTTTGACGTGAAACATGTTTCTCTATCGCTGATAATTCTTTCCGGGAGTCCGAAGTCATCAACAAAATTCTTCATCGCAATTAACACATTCTTGGTTGATGTACTCTTCATTGGATACAAACGCACAAATCTTGTGAAATTGTCAATGATTACAAACAGTTCTATATTGCCTTTCGAACTTTTAACAAATGGTCCGAGGTGATCGATATGGACTATTGCAAAAGGTCTTCTTCCTGGTCGAATTGGATGTAATTGTCCTTGTTTCTTACCACTGGGGACTTTATTAAGTAAACACTCGAAACACATCGAAACACATCGAAACGTGCCGTCTCACATAACGCTTCATTCCTTTAAACCAGTATAATTCTTTGATTTTAGCAACAGTTCTGTCTACTGCAAAATGTCGAATGAGATCATGAAATTTTATTACTATACCTTTCCTCATCGTTTTAGGTATAACATACAACAGTCTTTCTTTTTTCTTACTCTCAACTTTGCGATACAATCGATTACGCTTTAAGATGTAATTTTCAGTTATCTGTTTCTCCGCACTTGTTCTTTCACTAGCATTCTTCTTCAAAATGTCAGTCAATTTCTGTAACTCTGGATCTGAGTGTTGAATCATAAGAATCTGTCCATCTATCGTTAATGTTAAACAAACTTCCAAGTTATTCTCAATAATTGAATCAAAAATTGTCTAAGTCTTGTCAGCGTCCAAACTATAGCCATTAGTTCTAATTTGCTTGAATGATAGTTCTTTTCTATTTCTGTCGTTCCTTTGCTGACACAATACACTAAATGCCATTTATTATCCCTGCCTTTCTGTAATAACATTCCCGCTAACCCTCTACTACTTGCATCTGTGTGGACTTCAGTTTCTGCATCTGGATCATATAATGCTAATACCGGTTGATTGGTCAAATGGTTTTTTAGGATATCAAACGCTTCTTGTTGAGCTTCCGTCCACTGGAATATCTGATTCTTTCTAGTCAATCTGGTCAAAGGTTCTGCTTTCCCGGCATATTTTGGTACAAAGCGTCGAAAAAAACTCGTTAGTCCTAAAAACTGTTTCACTTCACGTTCATTGGTTGGTTTAGGAAAATTCGATACAGCTCTAACTTTTCTCGGTCCAGGTTGCATACCATTCGATTTTATCAAAAACCCTAAATATTCGACTTCGGTTTTGCCGAATTCGCATTTCGTCAATTTCAACGTTAAATTAGCCCTACGTAAGCACTGAAAAACTTTTCTAAGTTTGTCGATCATTTCAGTCCACGATTTTGCTGGTATAAGTATATCGTCTAAGTAGCACAAAACTTCTTTGTTTAGTAAAGGACCTAAAACTTGATTCATCAATCTCTGAAATTCAGATGGAGTATTAACTA
Organism: Dolomedes plantarius; assembly: GCA_907164885.2. Classification (NCBI taxonomy): domain Eukaryota; kingdom Metazoa; phylum Arthropoda; class Arachnida; order Araneae; family Dolomedidae; genus Dolomedes; species Dolomedes plantarius. The sequence goes on from OU015496.1 coordinate 136,352,240, forward strand.
AACCGAAAGTCATTCGTTCAAACTGACCAGTATCGTCGGGTGTTATAAAAGCGGTTTTCAATTTTGAATCTTCAGTTAATGGGATTTGTAAGTACCCATGCGCTAAATCTAGCGTAGTGAATAATTTGCATGCACTGAGGCATTCTAAAAGGTCGTCAATTCTAGGAAGTGGAAATTTATCTTTAACAGTTTGCGAATTTAATTTTCTGTAATCTATCACTAATCGAATTTCTCCTGTCTTTTTCTTCACGAGTAAAACTGGACTAGCATATGGAGATCTCGTTTCAGTAACAATTCCGCACTTTTTCCACTCATCCACTATCGTTCTTATCGCGGTACGTTCTTCAGCATTGGTTTTGTATGGTTTCATGCAGACTGGTTTAGCTCCTTCAACTTCTACGATGTTCATCTCCGTTAAGTTTGTGCAACCTAACTCCTTTATATTCAATGCAAAACAGTCTCGATACTCATTAATTAAATTCAAAATTTCCTGACTTTGAACTGGACTAACATTACTATCGATTTTAATGTCCTCTAAACTGATTGATTTCTTAAGTTCTGAAACTTCGTTTACCATGTAAGCTTTCTCTAGTTCTAAAATTATCAAGGTTCTCATTTTCCTGACATAATACTATTTCTTCGACTATTTCCACTCTACCGATACACTGATCCTTCCTTAAACAATGTTTCCCATTTTTAGAATTGGTGATTGGCACTATCGTTTCTCCATTCCTTATTTCTAGCAATGTCCCACACCCATCAGTTGAACTTTCGATCATCATTAACCCGTTATCAAAATCTTCTGTTTTCGCTTTTACGTAACTGAATTACCTTCTATAACTATTTCGCTAGTAGCTTTTAATTTAAACTTTCTTTGAATATCCATATCATCGAGTATCTCGTAGGGATTTTCGCATGCGTATCTAATATGCAATTCATTTCCTATTTTAGCAAACATGATATGTGGCAAGTCAGTCCACGTTCTACCTACAATTAAATCAGTCGGCAATGTACAATCTTTTACTATAAGTAATGTAATATCGTTTCCAATAACACCATCTATTTCCAGACTAACGTTTTCCCTATCGTTTTCGTTGCAGGCTGGTCTTGATTACCAAAACCATACAATTCGCTCTCAACAGGTTCCGTCTTTAATCCTAGTCTTTCAGCAACGGATTGTTTCATCAGACAACACGAACTTCCTGTATCAAATAAGGCATCGACTTCTACACCGTTGTTAATTTTTACTTTTTTCATGTATAATTTATCTTCAACTGAATTCCGACTATTAACATTTAAATTCGTATCAGGCTCTTTAGTTTTGGGTTTTACGATGCAGTTCTTTTCAACGTGCCCTCCTGCCCCACATTTTCGACAGATTATTTTTGCTTTATCGCAATATTTAGACAAATGCCCCATAATACCGCAGTTGAAGCACTTTAATTGATTACACTTATTGCACCAAACATTCGCTTTTTTATGAGGCTGGAAAGGAGTGCCGTACCCTGATGCGCTATCATTATTTTTCTTGTTTGTATTAAATGCTCCGAAATCGTAATTTTGCTTGAAGCTGTCATTTGTGTTGACGATTCTCTGCTCTCCTACGCGCGTGTTATGTCTACAGTCTGTTAGCGGCGCCGTATAAGGTCGGGGATATGAATTTTCGATTCTTCGCAGCGTACTAGTAAATGAACTTGTTCTCGGGATTGCAGTTCGTTTTCAAAAGTAGTAAGAATTCATTTACGTCCCAGTTACTTGAATGTAACCTCTTTTTAGTAATTTCCAGGGCAATATCGTTAGGGATATATTTTATCAATAATGGACACAACATATTCGAGTACGTCTCTGGTTTTACACCGAAGGATTTTAAACTTTGCACCCGAACATTACACTCATCATAAAGTTTACGAAGTGAAATTATATCGCTCGATTTCTTGACTGGATGTAAATTCATCAGAGCGTCCATGTGTAGGGTGATTATAAGATCTGATCTGCCAAATTGCTCTTTTAGTAATTCTAAAGCCTTGTCATAATTTTCTTCCGATAACTCTAAGCCTTCTATTGACGTCGCTGCATTACCACCCAACAAACTCTTTAAATAATTGAACTTATCTACTTTAGACAAGGTATTGTTGTTGTTTATTGATGTATTGAAAGTATTCCAAAAATTTTGCCATTCGGTTAAATTTCCATAGTACTTATTGATAGTTAATTTAGGGAGTTTCATTTGTAAATTTTGGGGAGTATTAACATTAGATGTGGTTACAGAAATATCATTTTGGTTTCGTTCCAAATATTTTTTAATCTTAAATTTGCCCTTACATATTTTCTCTTGGTAGTCTAATACAGTTACCATTTCAGTTTCGGTTTCATCTAAATCAGTAATTAATGCATCAATATTAGAATTTAACTCGTTCAAAACATTTTCTTTCTCATACAACTGCTTTTCATATTCTTCGATATCATCGGAACAACTTTCCGTGTCGCATATTTTACGTTCTAAATCATTTAACAGTTTTGAAATAGCAGTTCGAACAACACCCCGTTTATGTTTGAATTTCACCAAAGACATTTTAATAATAAGGTAATATTCGCTTACCTTTATTTATGTGCTGAATCATCGTAGCAGGATGAAAACAAATGGTCGCTTGGATCAAATGCCACTTCTGAAGTATTAGAATCCGAAAAACAACAACGTCCGTCAAGGATGGCAAGGGGGTGGTTAACAGTTATATTAATTCACTCTGACTCTTCTCAATAAATTCACTTTCTTTTAGACAACTACTACATTTATTACGAAACCGACGAACATATACATTAACATTTATAATACACAATGAATTAAACTTATGGCACGTCTGCCAGAGCACGTCTGCTCAATACTGCGTTTCTCGACTCTCTCCTCATTCGCTGTCGGGGCCCGTCTGCCCACGGTGGCGTCTCCACACTTACTTCCGCTCGCTCCTTCTCGTTTGGCGACAACATATATAAAGCTATTACTTACTATATGAATATATCCAATTTCTGAATATCAGTTATCTTGCTCATCTAAGAACGATACTTTAAATAGTTATCGATATTAAGAAATTAATTTCAATCACTTATAATCCAAATATGGGCTTTTGAATAATTAATGATTTTTATGTTATCATCGAAAACTATTGCATATATACGGTACACCACATCCTCATACTCAAAAGTCAAAATTTCCTTATAAATTATTGAGTTTCTGAAATCACTTTTTATTAATTTTATACTGAATAAATTTTATAATTACTTTATATTTCCATGCACTTTAGGGAGAGATATTTCATGATAAATTACTTTACGTTTCCGCATTGAATTTTTTTTTTGAAGTAAAATAAAAAAAAATCTTTTCTACTAAATTGGTGCTTAATTTTGTAGCATCCCAACAAACCCCATACCCAATGGTCAGAAAAACAAAAATTGTACTTAAAGTAAAAGATCTACACCATAAACACATATGAAGAAATTTCGCGTGATTTGGCTCCGAGTCAATACAAGCATTAAGTTGTTGCCATACTGTAATGATTAATTACAGGCATTATAAAACAACTGCAACTGCTGGGATTGCCCGTAACTGCTAATGGTAACATAATAGTTAATAGAAAGTTTCATATCAGAGATTCGTTTCCAAAAGTATTGTTTTCAACATGATAGAAGTGTTTTCGAGTTTCTTTTTGCCGAAATAACATTTTAACATTTATTTCATTGATACAAAAGCTATTTCTTAGCAGACAATATTTCTTACAGGGGGAAATTTGATATTGAATTGGGTTGAACAGATTCATTTAGATTATAATTTATATATATATATATATATATATATATATATATATATATATATATATATATATATATATGCGAATTTCTTCGTGAAATAACCTCCATATAGCGAAGTGCCTTTTCCATTCAACGAACTTTTTCTTGTGATCCAATATTTTTTTCTCCATATTTCTCAAAATATTTCTGAACATTTCAAACTAATTCTTTCTTTTAACACATTTAACACATTAACTTTCTTTTAACGCGTTCCGACGCGGATTTCAGTTTGGTGAAAATACGCCTGAAGGGGTTTTTGGTGTATTGCAAAGTTGCAAGACGTATTATGAGAGAAAACGCTTTTTCAAACAAAAAACTCAGACAAAATTAACAAACTTTATCAGCAATTTAATTTGAGGACGCATGTGATAATGTAAGCTTAAAATTACTTGGTATAATAAATGCGATAATGTCATTAAAATTCATTAATTTTAATATAATTTTTTTTATTGAAAATACAGTGTATTCCCGGACAATGTTTTGTTTTATTCTTGTTCCTTGAAGATTTCTGCTTGATGGGTAAGATATATAAAAAAATAGACATTAATTTACAAAATAAAGGTGTGATTAATTACTTTTATTAATAATATTTAGTGTTTATGAATTTAAAATCTGTCTTGTGTAGTTTAAAGTATTTTAAAAGGTAAATCTCTATTTAACGAATTTTCCATATAACGAACTTTTTCTCGGGATTTAGCGACTTCGTTAAATAGAGGTCCGACTGTATATATATATATATATATATATATATATATATATATGTGTGTGTGTGTGTGTGTGTGTGTGTGTGTGTGTGTGTGTGTGTGTGTGTGTGTGTGTGTGTGTGTGTGTATCTGTGTGTGTGTGTGTGTGTGGCGAGTTTCAGATAGTCTAAATTCAGGAGACAACATAGTTCCAGTGAAATCAAGTTTATTTTACTATCTTCTAGCAACCAGTGATCCAAGTAGCGCATATTTGAGCGCTCGCCATTTTCATGTTTAGGGACACGGCGAACACGCGTCCGTCATCTGCGAAAAACTCCCGCGCTCTCCTAAAATTCGCGGTCAACTCCGCGTGCCAACTTTCTCTGCACATGCGCAGAGCCCAATCTAGGATCCTCTCCAAGTCTGAATTATGTAATAGTTTCTCTCTTCGAGCGCCTGACCACAGACGCGCCAATGTTATATAACGAAACGAGGAATTTCCCTCCCAATTCGTGGGTCTGGAAATATGAATTACTGTGGTTTTCTCCTGCCAATAAATAAATTAATCCCGAAGCTCCCTTTTTATATAATTTAATTATTCCCTTCCCAACTAAATTCTGACACATATATATATATATATATATATATATATATATATATATATGTGTGTGTGTGTTTGTGTGTGTGTGTGTGTGTAAACATGCATATATATATATATATATATATATATATATATATATATATATATATATACACACAGAGTGGTTATCAAAATAATGGAAACGTTTAGGAATAAAATGAAATTCTTTATTATTATGGGATCGGACCATGTATGGCATTTAATACCACCTGAATTCACTAAGGAATGGAAATATGCAAATCATGAATTGTGGTTAAGGAAATACTATAAACATTCTTTATGGATAAATCATCAATGTTCATGTCTCGATGCTGTTGGTGGATATTCCTGACTCTATTCTCTAAAACAGACCACATCAGTTCGATGATATTGGGTGTTAGGTACTGTACGCGCCAGATAAGATGTTTTTCTTGGTCTTTATGTTCCTCAAATCACGACCTGACACGTCTAACTGTATGGATTGGAGCATTATCATCATGGAGAACGCTATCTCCTGCAGGAAAATTTTTTTGCAAAATGGGATGAATCTGGTCGCCTAAAAGTTCGACATAGTCCTTCCCAGTCAATCTCCCTTGCAGGGTTACAATAGATCCCTTTTAAACACCATGAGATGGCCACTAAAACCCTGAGAAATTTCTCTCCATGTTTGACAGCTGGCATAAGACAAGCATGATCATACGCTTGTGTAGGTGTTCTTCAGACATACGCACGTCCTGTTTCTGAGAACAAAGGGCATAATAATTCGTCTAATAAAATGTCATATTTCGACGTATCACTCGACCAGGATAAATGCTCGTGGCACCACTGTAGAGGAAGTTTTGTATTCACATTTGTTACTAGTGGCTTGGGCATTACTACTCCGCAGTAAATATTTTGTTTGTTAAGTTCTTTCTTACCTGCAAAGACTTATACTGGACTCTGAGATCCAGATGGAGCTCTACGGTGACTTTGAAGGCAGTTTTCTTCTTTTTTGATGTCACAATCCGCTTCAACACCCGTCAGTCTCTTTCACTTAGCTTTCCCTTTTGTACACTATTCTGTTTCACAGAGGATGTCTTTCAGTGCACTCTGTATGCCATCATATATGCCGATATCTTAACTTGGTAAACACCCAAAATCATGGAGGATGTTATAACAGATACTCCAATTAGACGCGCTTCAGCAATATGTCCTATCTGCACGGTCTACAAGGATTGACATCTTACGCTACCTCCTAAAGAACCTGATGTCCATAGTTTCATTATTGCTATCTTAGAGTAAAATAATATATATACTACATTCTATAAAAAATACTGGTCCCTAGACTTGTTTTTTAAGGAATACGAAACACTTTCTTAAACACCACTAATATTGATATATGTTTTCATTATTTTGATAACCACCTGTATATATATATATATATATATATATATATATATATATATACATATAGTGAAATTTCTTAATCTGGCCACCCTTCAAAAAGGCCATTTGAATCATGACTGGTACCGCCATAGACAAGTTTCACTAAACACACACATATATACATATATATCGAACCATAGGACGCTCCCCACTTTTAAGTCTATTTTTTAAGCAAAAAGGTGCGTATTATGATCCGAAAAATACAGCATATGCATCAAAATACTACAATTAATACCACGCATGAAAATAATTTAAACTTTTATAGGACATTTTTAGGATAAGAAAAATATCCTTCATTATAATGGTTTCTATAAATAGCTCGTCCAAATTATACGTCTTTTTAATTATAATCTACATATCATGTATAATTTCCTCTCCCCACCCAAACCGAAATTTACAAGGATTACGAAAAACATGGTGCCGAGAAAATAGCAATAGGAAAGTTAATTTTTGAAACAAAAGTTGTACGTACTCATAAAATATAATAATATAATGCTTTACAAGGCCTTTAAAATAACTATTATTTCCATTTCTAATTGCTACAGGAATTCAAGCATATTGTATATATGTACATTGGAAAAATTGTTATATTTTATACCATACATCTACTTGTATAGTGAAATAACGAAAAATAGTGAAATATAAATGATTTTAAAACAATTTAAAAAAGCTATGTTGAAATCTTTTTCTCGGTAATTTCAGTTAGTTGTGATTATATTAGTCTTAATAGCCACTGAACTATAGTAAGTTTTGCTGTCTCATCCTTTCGGTATTCTTCGGATGAATTATTTCCTACAATTTTATGACTCTATAAACATTTATTATCTACATTTATATCTATGTGAAAAACAAAATTACACGCTTTAAAACTTTTCCTTTTCAATATTTCAAACCAATTCTGTCTTTTACGTAAAACTTTTTATTTTTAGCTTTCCCGAGCTCTGACATAACTTAACGGATGATTTGTGCTTAGAAATATCTAAAATCTATATCATGTCTCGGAGAGGAAATTTTTTAAATTGATTTTAGATCCTTTGGCATTAGAAAAAAAAGTTTCACCAAAAATACGACGAATTACGCTAAAAGTGAAAAGTGAAAGTAGATGCGGGAAAACTTGACATTTATTGGTCAGTTATGTAATCTAAGATAAATGATGCTCTATAATGGCTAATTTAACAAAGACTGTAGAACCGGAAAAAAGCTGGAAGAAGAGATCACGACTAACTGTTAGTGACGTATCGTATGCCTTCGGATTCTATATAATGGGAGGCGTATTATTACCATGGAGGATTTTTTCCTTATCCTAGAAAAGCTTCTGTAAAGATTTAAATTATTTTCATGTTTTATTAAGTAAAAATTTTTTATAGGTTTTTTATAACATATATATATATATATATATACACTGAAGTGCCACTGAATTAGGGATAGCAAACCCTATGCAAATTGTGTAGCTCTGCGCATCATGTATGCGCAAGTGAGGGCGCTGTGGTAACTGCATATATAGCGCGTACTGTGGTTGTTCTGAATTAGTTGTTCGAATTGCCAGTATGGATAAACTGCCTGATTTAGACGCCTTCGATCACGGACAAATCGTAGGTGCGCGACGCATGGGCCATTCAATTTCCGAAATCGTCAGACAGCTAGGATTTATAAGGTCGACAGTGTGAAGAGTATACCAAGAATACTTGGATGGTGGAAAAAAAACTAGCGATCGGGCAAACTGCAAAGGACATTTAGCCTTGACAGTGCGTGGTGAGAGACGGCTCAGGCGTATTGTGCGTAGCCAGCGAAGCCAAACATTAGCTCAAATTACCACCCAGTTTAATGACGGTGCCAGTCGTACAGTCAGTAAACGGACTGTGCAACGCTCGCTTCACCATATGGGTTTCGGGAGCCGTCGATCGGAAGCTGTCGAGAGTACCATTGCTCTATACTCGCCATCGGGCTGCACGTCTTGCCTGGGCAAGAGAGCACAGAGACTGGAATGTAGAGGACTGGAAACGAGTAGCATGGAGTGATGAGTCTCGATTCCGACTACTTAACGCCGACGGGAGGCTGAGAATATGGCGTCAGGCTCATGAAGCCATGGATCCTGCATGCCTGGCTGGAACTGTACAAGGGCATGGTAGCTCAATTATGGACTGGGGTGATTTTTCGTGGCACAGTTTGGGATCTTTGGTGCGTGTACCAACCTCCCTCAATGCAATTCGGTACGTAGAGTTGCTGGGTGATCACCTCCATCCGTTTATGCTGTTCTGTTATCCGCACGGTAATGGAGTTTTCCAGCAAGTCAACTGTACCTCTCACAAGTCCCGGTTGGATACTGGCTGGTTGGATGAGCATTCCTCTGACTTCTCTGTCATGAATTGGTCCACCTAGAAGCCCAGACTTAAATCCTATTGAGCCTCTTCGGGATGTTTTGGAACAAGGCGTGAAAGGCCATCACACAGCAACTAAGAACCTTACTGAATTATGGACAGCTTTAGCCAATATTTGGCAAGCCATTCCAGTGGAACGTTTCCAGAAACTTGTTGAATCTATGCCTCGTCGTGTGTCAGCCGTTATCAAGGCCAGAGGAGGCCCAACTCGTTACTAGGTAGATATCCCTAATTCAGTGGCACTTCAGTGTGTATATATATATATATATATACAGAGGCTGTTCACACATTTTTTACACGATATATATTGTATTCAGAAAACTAAATTACATAAATTTCTTGTGTTTTAAATGTTCTATTTGACATCCCTTATTCTGAACTATCTTTCGACACCGCAATTTCCAGGATAATAATGCCTTTTGAAGTGTCAGAAGAGGTATTCTATCCCATTCCTCCTGAACAGCTTTCCAGAGTCCTGTAAGGGTTTTTCGACGACGTTTGGATAATGCAGATTTTAAAAGTCCGAAAGCACAAAAATCCATAGGTGATACATCGGGAGATTTATTAGGGGTATCAGTGAAGGGTATGGCCTTGATACCAGTTTTTTGTTAAATTTCTTTTAGGAAATTTACAGTGGATTTTGATGTGTGACTGCTAGCTTTGTCCTGATGGAGTCTCACAGATTGATGGCACTGTGGGTAAAGCGATGGTATTTCATTCAGAGAAATTGGCGATAAAATATGTTCCTGATAGTATTTGGAGTTAATCTTGACATTTTTTCCACTCTCTTTATTTTTAACTTGACATTATAAGAAAAACCAGCAACAATCATGAATCCTTTAGAAATACTTTCTTTCGATTCTTTGAAATATGTACTAAAATTTTTTTCTCCCATTTTATGATAATAAATGGCTCTTTTTTT
>OU015496.1:136367109-136424609 GCA_907164885.2 Dolomedes plantarius
TATAAGCACGCATGATTTTACAAACACGATTGAAACCTGATTATATCCATCAATTTTTCACTATTTAAAAAAAGGTAGGATTTATTTTTCGAAAGCAAGATTAATTCTAGGTTTATAAAAGAAAACTTTTCGAAAAGCATTCCTAAATGCATAATGAGTTTTACGATTTTTTAATAAGTTGCATATTATAATACACACACATGATTTTACAAACTTTATTTAAACGTAATTATATCCATTAGTTTTCAATATTTAAAAAAAAAGTGAGATTTTCTTTTCGAAAGTAAGATTAATTCTGGATTAAAAAAAAAAGAAAACTTTTCGAAGAGCTTTCATGAAAGTATAATTTTAAAATTTTTTAATAAGCTTCGTATTATAATACGCACATTACAAACCATATTCATACGTAATTATATCCATCAGTTAAAAATTTAACTTCATGAACAGCATTCCTAAGAGTATAATCTTACGCAAAAGTAAAATCTAAGTTGAGTATTATCAGCAGACATGATTTTACAATTGCAAATTATATGCAATTATATCCATCAGGTTTTCACCTAAAAAAAGCAAGATTTATTTTTCGAAAGTAATATTAAATCCAGATTAAGAAAAAAATAAGAAAACTTTCCGAAGAGCGTTCTAAACAGCATCCGCGACAAAGAAGAATGTCTCTTAAAGAACCCCAATAACGCATCCCATACTGCATTTCATTTCGAATCGGACATGGTTCGGAAGAAAAGGACGTTTTCAAGAGTCATTGAAGAAATCTGCAGTCTAAGCTGCTGGCTAGGGGGGGGGGAGTAGGGGGGGGGAGAAAACGTATAGACAAAGAGGAAGGGAGAGTTTCAAATTACAGTGCTGGATACAAATGTAATAAGCAACTGTCGCCCCATTTGCCTCTGGGATTTATGGGAGGGTGAATCGTTACGAAGGCAAATGGACCAGTGCCCAAAGTATATAAATGTGGGCTGAAATAGGCCGTGAATTTATGTCTTGATTTATTGCTACTTCTTGCGCTCACCCCTTGGGAAAGTATTACTGTTAGAGCTTCGGAACCTGAAAGACACACGCAATTAAAAGGGAACCGGATATCGAGGTTGCTAGAAAGGGGTGGAAGGCTTCAGATTCAGTCTTTATTTTGGAAACATAACTTCGCGCTGAATTTTAAATTAGAAATATCTAGATCCGTTTGTTGAACTCAACAGGGCCGCTCTCGTAATATGACTTGATACGAGGAAGCCTCCAAAGATTGATAAAGTCATATATATATATATATATATATATATATATATATATATACATATATACAGTGGGTGATCGGTTAACGAACACTTTCACGAAAGATTTTTGTGTTCGGACAGCGAACATATGTTCGGATAACGAACTAAAACGAATTCTACCGAACACCTCTATGACAAAAGGTCGAAAAAAGTTTCTAGTATTCCAAGATCACCCAAGGGTTGGTTCAGTGAGTTTATCTAATAATTCTAATCAAGAGGTCTACAAACGATACAATTTTAGTTATAAATATTTATTTTACATGTATGTACAACCCTTAAAGGGGGTCTACAAATTGTCACTAATCTAAGAGCCATGCTTACATGCAGAAGTTCCATCTAGTCGAATTCTAAAAACGGTGGGGGCGCTGCTCGCTACGTCATACGTTTCGTCACAACCTCTCGTCGGAGTTCGGAGCACACGACACGGTCACATACTGTGTAGTTTGCGCCGAGACTTTGTGAATTGTACACGTAACCTTTATGTACGCTAGTTGGTTTCTTCCCGTCCGAATTTTTGTATATGTGCTTTTTTGAACCCCTAATAAAAAAATAAATTAAAATAAAAATAAAAATTTTAGAAAATCTGGCAATATTATGAGGCTTAAAAAAAGTGGAGTGTCAAGAACAGAGCTCGCCATAAAAACCAAGCAAGAGATTATAGCCAACGTAGAGAGTGGGCATCTGATGGTAAGATATCTGATGTTGCTAGGCAATATGGCTTGAACAGGTCTACAATAGGCACAATCTTAGCTAAGAAAGATATCATCAAGAGGACTGAAGCAGCTAAAGGAGTAACGAAAATCACATCTGAGAAGCAAAGAAGTGCGATCCATGAAAAGATGGAGAGGTTGCTTTTAGTTTGGATAAACGAAAGGGAAATGAAAAGAGATGAAACTACTATGGCCATCATTCAAGAGAAGGCTAGAGAAATTTTTGAGAAGTTGAAGGAATAAACTCCAGGTTCGTCATCCGAGAAGTTAGAATTCAAGGCTACCACTGGCTGGCTTGCAAACTTTAAAATTAGATCTGGCATTAAACATGTGGTAATGCACGGTGAGTCTGCTAGTGCAGATAAAGAAGAATCTGAGAAGTTCTGTCCAAATTTCAAGAATTCGTTGAAAAAGAAGGGTATTGTTCACAACAAATTTTCAATCGTGATGAAACAGGTTTGTTTTTGGAAGTGCATGCCGAACAATACCTACATCACAAAAGATGAAAAAAGTTTTCCTGGGCATAAACCCATGAAAGACCGATTGACGTTACTTTTGGGAGCTAACGCTAGTAGTGATATGAAGCTTAAACCACTTCTCGTTTATCACTCTGAGAATTCTAGAGCATTAAAAAAATTTCATAATCAAGAAAAGTCTGCCAGTCATGTGGAGATCAAATCAGAGGGCATGGGTCACGCAGGTTCTTTTCAAAGAATGGCTCTTTGAAGTTTGTGCTCGCAGCATCAAGGACTACCTTGAGACCAATGACTTGCCATTGAAAGCACTGCTGCTATTGGACAATGTACCAGCACACCCAAAGGACCTTGAAGATAATTTGCTGATAGACTTTCCCTGGCTGACAGTTCAGTTTCTACCTCCGAATGCGACTTCGTTGATTCAGCCAATCGATCAGGAGGTTATTGCGGGTTTTAAGAAATCGTACACTCGCGCGTCGGGGGTCAAGAAATCGTACACTGTTTCGTCGGTGTTTTGAAGTATGCCAGTTATCCTCAACAACGACATTAAAAACGTTTTGGAAAGAAAAATTTGACATTCTTGAAGCTATCCGACTCATTCAAAAGGCGTGGTCAGAACTCACTCAACGAGAGTTAATTTCTGCTTGGCGAAAACTGAGTCCATCTTGTGTTCAGGGAGACGGAGATAATGCCCTTGAAATTATGAATGAAATTGGGACAATTGCGAAAGATCTGGAATTAGAGGTGAACGAGGGTGACTTTGAAGAGCTCATAATGCAACATGACGATGAGCTAACGACAGAAGAACTCCAAGAAATCTTGTATGAAGAACACCAGCGAAATGTATCTCCTTCAGAAAAAGAAGAAGACAAATAGGACCAATTAGCTATTAAAGATCTTTTAAAGAAGTGGGAGGATGTCAGAGCAACGATCTTAGAGTGGCACCCAAATCAAGCCGATGTCAGTAGGGTTGGGGATCTCTACAACGACAATGCTATTAATCACTTCCGGAAAATTCTGAAGAAGAGAGAAAAGCAATCGACATTGGACAGGTTCTTTAACGACCCATTAACAAAAAAAATGATTGATTAATGTGCAAGACTGTATTATTTTGGTAAAAAATAAACTTACTAAGAAATTATAAATATATATATATGTATATCTTTTAATTTAATTTCTAGGGCCTCCAGGACGAATTATTTGAAGTCCCATAAAAATCTATGGTAAAGGTATGATCGGTTAAAGAAAATTTCGGTTTGCGAACATAGTCTTGGAACGGATTATGTTTGTAAACCGATCACCCACTGTATACAGTTCCGTAACTGACTGACTGACAGATAACGCACAGACCAAACCGATGGACCTAAAGGGCTGAAATTTTGCATGGCGATTCTTCTTATAGTGTAGGGGTGCACTAAGAGAAATTTTTGAAAAAAATTCTTCTTAGATTTTTTTAAATAAAATTAAGCTGTTTTTGTAACTTTTTTAAAGTTTTCATTTAAAATAATAATCTGAGGGTTATAAAATTTATATCACAAGAAAGATCATAAAAATTCCTTTAAAATGAAATCTTTTTCGGTTCTTCACCACCATTTTCTGATTTTTGGTGAATTTTTATAGATTAATTTTTAGAATTTAATTTATTAAATGCTGATTACATGGTTTCTTTTCTTTTTGTGATACTTTAAATTAATTTGGCGTCACGTGCATAACAATGAAATAAATTGACAAAAAATATTAAAATACGGTAAAACATAAATTAACCACTAGACTAATTGAGATGGAAGTTTTTAAAGAATTTAATTCAAACTGGTTTTACGGGTTTTAAACATACAAATTATTTGCATACATTGACCGTTGTATTAAATTTGAATGTACCCCGTAGCGAAGAACGGGTATTCAGCTAGTATATATATATATATGGCCGCCATACAGAGGTTTCGGAATTAAATTAGGATATTACTTTCACATCGTTAAAATTAGTAGTTTAGCGTAATTAATCTGGAGTTGGACGTTTTTTCCACTTAGGGTGTTAAAATCATGCCTACTTTGTACAATCTCTCACGCAGATATTAATCATGCCATTAAGTTCAAGTTACTATATTTTTTGACTTTATGAAAAGAGCAAAGAAGTTGGCCCACACACGCAATTTTGACTTTGTTAGAAGTTATCTTGAGAAAAAAAATTAAATCTGAACAAATGAATAATTTATTAATTTTGACGTTTTGAATTCCGTTTTCCCCAATTGTCTTTATTTTGGAGGTTAATATGTATTCTTTATCTATTTTGCTCAGTTTTTTTTAACGTAAGATTACGTTCCTCCATAACGGTCCTGCGGAAAGCAAAATTTCAGACGCTAAAACAGCACGTCGTCGCGAGTTATAAATTTGGCAGCACGCAAAATCCAGTCTGCATCGTTTGGGCAAGCAGTAAACAGTTAAACAGAAAAGTACCAAAATGCGTCAAAATTTTGACATACATATATACATAACACATACATACATATGTACATACAAAAGAGGTAAGCAACAATTAAGTAACCATACGTTAATAACCCGTGGTAGAGGGTTGTTTTGTCATGTTATAGTTAAATTGTTTCAAAATTTTCTTTTCGGGTACATAAAAGTCTTTGAAATTTATGTATGTCAAAAATTATAGCAAAAGAATGTCTTTTAAACATATCTTAGGGTTTTAAATAAATTATTTAAGTTGGTATTTCTCCAAGTTTATATATATATATATATATATATATTTATTTATTTATTTTTTATTTTTGACTGTTTTTAAATCTAACCATAATGGTTACTTCTAAAAACCATATATCTTGAATATTTCAGACAGATCACTAGAGATTCAGCGTAAAATTCCTAAATAAAACTTATCAAAATGAAAATAATATTTGTTCATTCATAAACTATTATCATTCATATATATATCATTCACAAACTATTGAATGCCATGCATCCATTCACTTGACTTTCAAGTAATAAAGTATGCACTCTATCACGGCCATTCGGAATCTCTAAAACAAGAGATTTCTATTACACTTATATTATCAGGTGCGCAAACGTGAGATTTTGCATTATCACCTTACGAAATGCAGTAAATTTCAATCTACTAGGATAAATCCTCGTTTCAATCCTCAACTCCCATCCTGCATTAATACAACCGAAATTACTCGGAGGGAAATAGATTATTCCATCCATAAACTATATCTGAAAATACGTGATATGGCATTTGAATTCGACGGATTAAGTAGCATAATTTGGGATATTTATTAGCTTTATCTCATCCCTTTGAGTTTCGTGAATTCGTCCAACAATTTTATTCATCTTCTACAGAAAGGTAAAAAAAGAAGAATCAAAGATAGTCTTTACCTGAGAATTCTTTTTCTTTTTCTTTTTTCTTTTGTATGGTAAAAGAAAGTTTTATCAACGTCTGTGGAACAAAACTACAGTCAAACATTATAATAGCAAAGAATAGAGCTAGATTCGGCTATTTAAGGCTGCTGTATACTAACCCTATTGGATTCGCTCACCTCAATGTAAACCTGTAGAGAAAATTTGTCCAAGGATTGCCGACTTGGTTTTAAATATTTTTTCTTTTGAAAAATTATACTCCATAATAGACAAAGAAATTTTACACCTTGTGACATTTTTTCTTTTTAAAAAATAAAATATTAATATTTTTAAATTTAAATTATTCGGTAAAAAAAATCTGGTATAGTGTGTTTTAAACGCTCATAAATTCCTTTGGTAGATGAAATTTTTTAAACGAATCCTGTTGTAAGGTGCAGAGAATTTCAGGCTATCTGAAAATACCATTTTTATTTGACTATCAGCATTTATGTAGCAATAAATAGTAGTCAATCTTTCTCCATAGGTTAACATTGAGGGAAGCGAATCCAAGAAGGTTAGTGCACAGAAGCTTTAACACTCGGAAAATTAGACATGCAATTGTATTGAATGACATCTAGCATAGAGTCTCCTACAACTTATTGATCTAAAAATTGTATTCATCTTCTGTAGGGGCATAAAAAGAATCAAAGGCAGCTTGTAAGTGAGATTTAATTTTTTACGGTGAAAGAAGATTTTACCTATATCAGTATATCTGTAGCATGGAACTACAGTCATACATTATAACAGCTGGACGGGTTACATGCTCGTATTTAACATTTGGGTGGGAAAGTTAAAGTTGTACTCATAATTGTAGTGAAATACGTCTAAAGTAGAGTATCTGACAATCTAACGACCTAGAAATTTTATCTATCTTCTGTAGGGAGTAAAAAAGAAGAATCACAAATGGGATTTCTTTTTTTTTCCTTACAGTAAAAGAAAATCGAATTTATATCAGTATATCTGTAGCAGGGAACAACAGTCGTGCATTATAAAAGCTGGGAACAGAGTTAAAGGCAAGTATTTGCCAATTGGTACGTAAAATTAAACATATAATTAAAAGACATCTAGTGTAGAGTATTCGGCAACCTAACCACCTTAAAACTGATTTCATCTTCCATAGGAGGATAAGAAAAAGAAGAATCAAAGTTTCTTTTACGATGAAAGAAAATGTTACCTATATCAGTATATCTGTAGCAGGAAACTAAAGTCCTATATAATAAAACCTGGAAACAGAGTATTTACGAATGGGTGGGAAAGTTAAAATTAGACAGATAATGTAGTGAAATGTGTCTAACGTAGATTATCCGACAACCTAACGACTTAAAAATTTTATTCATTTTCTGTAAAAAGGAGGAATCGCAAATGGGATTTCTTTTTTATACACGGTAAAAGAAAAGTTTACTTTTAGCAGTATATTTGTAGCACAGAACTGCAGTCGTAAATTACAATAGCTGAGAATAGAGTTAGGGCACTTGAGGTGGATAGTTAAAATTAAACAGTTGAAGTGAAAGATGTGTAATGTAGAGTATCTGACAACCTAGAGACCTAAAAATGTTATTCATCTTCTTTAGAGGGGTTTAAAAGAGGAATCAAAGATAGCTTTTAGCTGAGATTTCTTTTTTATACGTCAAAAGAAAATCTTATTTATATCAGTATATCTGTATAGATATATTGTATAGATTCGTGCGTTATAACACCTGGAAATAGAAACATATGTAAGTATTTAACACTTCGGGGGGGGGGGGACTTAAAATTAGGCAGATAATTTTAGTGAAATACATCTAACATAGTGTATCCGACAATCTAGTTACCTAAAAACTGTATTCATCTCCTGTAGATGGGCAAAACAGAAGAATCAAAGATAGTTTTCAGCTCAGATTTATTTTTTTTCATACGCTGAAAGAAAATTTTATATCTATACAGTCGAACCCCGTTATAGCGAACCCGTTGTATAACGAACTCATGGATATAATGAACGAAATTTTTGGTTCCGCCATTTTCCTAATGTACGTAATTTAATTAATATTGTGTCAGTTCAATGTAATCAATTTTAGTCGATTTAATTTATTAATGATCATTTTAATATATTTTATAAATTTTTTAAAACATCATTATTCAATACACATTGAAACTAATGAGTTATACATTTTGGGAACTCTAGCATTTTTCTTAACGGTTCGGATATAGCGAACCACCGGATATAGTGAACAAAATCTTTGGTCCCTTGAAGTTCGTTATAATGAGGTTCGACTGTATAAGTATATCTGTAGCACAGTGCCACAATCGTAAATTACAATAGCTGGGAATAAAGTTATATACGAGTATTTAACACTTCTGTGGAATAGTTAAAATTAGACAGGTAATAATAAGGGGAGACGTCTATTCAACAACCACGTGACCTAAAACGAATCTGATATCAAGCAGATTGAAATTCATGTTTTAGCAATTCCAGATCTCAGAGTACATTGAAGCCTCTCAGTTGCATATCGGTCTAATGCCACTCTAGAATCCCCGGTTGTTTACCATGGATTCCCACAACTTACATTCAGGTTACATCCACTATAATACCTACAAATACTGCTAAACCAAAGCAATGAAATCTGAACAGCATTTCGAATCGTAGATATTGTTACATTTACAGCAAGATAAGGGTTATTCTCAGTATAACAACTTAAATCCAAGTTATATTCACAATAGTATCTGCAAATATTGTTAACTCAAAGCAATGAAATTTGAACTACATTTTGAAACAACTTAAATTGGTACATTCGCAACAAGAGAATGGTGTTTTTCTCAGGATAACAACTTAAATTCAAGGTACATTCACAATAACAGCTGCATATATTGACAACACAAAGCAATGGAATTTGAATTACATTTCGAAACAGCATACAGGGTTCCCATCTATATCCGTTACACCCCCCTTAACTTCTAAACGGTGACAACTTAGGACATAAAGTTGGTGTCTAGGTATAGTAAAAAGGCTATACGCTACACGATGAAACAACTTACAACGCCATCGATCGGCAAATTTTGGAATTAGCGTTTTTATCTCAAAAACGGTATGAGATACGGGAAAAAAGTCAGTTAAAAAGTTGTTCAGCATTATCGATTTAGTAAGAAAAGACACATTGCGCACATTAATACTTAAAACAGAATGTAGAAAATGAACATTGTTTGGTCACGATTTCGAAAACTGTCATGTCATAAAGAGTGGAAGAAAGAAACTGAGACACTTCCCTATCTTCAAGATCATTTATTTATGTTGCTGAAAATGCTCTCCATTAGCTGCTATTTATACACATTTGTACTCAGGACTGGATTATTTAGCCCGTGAGGTGGTCTTTTCGAGCTTCGCTAGCGTTTCACGACGCCTTACTGTTGAAAATCACGACCAAAAAAATGTTTGATTTTTTTACATTCTCTTTTGAGTATTAATGTGCGCAATGTGTCTTTCCTTACTAAATCGATGATGTTCAACAACTTTGTAATTGACTTTTTACTCGTATCTCGTACTGTTTTTGAGATAAAAATGCTAATTCCCAAATTTGCCGATAGATGGCATTGTAAGTTGTCTTATCTAGTAGCGCATAGCCTTTATACTATACCTAGACACCAACTTTATGGCCTAAGCTGTCATTGTTTAGAAGTAAAGGGGAGGGGGTGTAACGGATATAGGTGGGAACCCGGTATATTGCTACATTCGCAACAAGATAAAGATTATTCTCAGTATAACAAATTCAAGGTACATTCACAATAGTAACTACAAATATCGAAAACACAAAGTAATGAAATTTGAACTACATTTCGAAACGACTTATACTTGTACAATCGCAACCTGATAATGGTTGCTCTTGATATGAATATGCAGAGAATTGCTTGAACTTTAAAATGAAATTTTCATATTTGAAAAAATTATTTTATTTCACGATTGAACGATTGTGGATTAAACCTATTATCTTTTGGAATCAAAAAGGAGTAAACGATATGCACTCAGGATTTACCACAAGATGGCAGAACGTTTCATATTGTCTTACGTACAGCAATGCTTCGACTAATTTACTCAAAGATGCCTCTGCCAAATAACTGGCAAGAGGAGAGTAATGAATTTTCAAAGAGATTAAATTAATTATATCCAATTTGCTTTGGAGAGAAGTTTATTAAAGTAACCAATTACAAATGCATTTATCGATATACAGAATAGTTATTTCAGTACGTATGTCATTTCAGAGGATAAATATTATGGGAAACAAGCTTCACTAATTAATTTAATCCCGAAGCGTCAGTTAAATTCGTGTAATTTGCATAAAAATGACATATACATGCCACAGACACACGAGTACGTATCTATTCATATATATATGTGTATATATATATATATATATATATATATATATATATATATATATATATATATATATATATATATATATATATAATTATATATGCGTGCGTGTGCACGTGGTCGTGTATGTGTAAGCATGTGCGGATATACATGGGAAAACGTTTACACGTGTTTGTTCAAATACAGGAGATTAATAGATACACGCACATATAACTACAGCTGTTACAGATTGCAGATGCACTAATGATATCACAGCACCAAATGAAAGAGTTAATAAAGCACTTATATAAAACAAATTATTTCTGTGAGACATTTGTTAGATAATATTATCACTATTTTGTAAGATGTACAGGTATTAAATTTAATGTAAAGTATCTTTAATAATTGTCATAAACCCAAAATCATTCATTTGAGCTATAAAAAGACATTTCGGTCTTTATTTTTATACCTTTGATTTTTATACCTTTTTATACCTTTGATTTTTATACCTTTAGTGTAGTTTAAATGCTTTGCTTGATATTTTTATTGATTAACATGAGAATAATTAAATATGAATTTATTCATATTTTCATATGAATTTATTTATATTTTATACATATTGAAGTTATTTTTATCATATCCAAACTTTTCAGACAGGTTGAAAAATTTGTATTCGAAAATTTTGTTTCTATTTTATGCTGTAGTTTTTTGTTAAGGCTTCTGAACTACTTTTTCTAATCTTGCAATCACGTCTAGAAAGAGACATATTAAGTATTCTTTTGGAATATAATGGTGGCATTTCCCGACATAATTTTATTTTCAAGCAATTGAGTTAAAGTTATAACTTTTGTATAACACATTACACAATCTTATATTATTTACAATGCATTATGTATATTTTTAAAGAGATTTTGTTTACAATTTCTGATCTTTGAATCCAAGAAAGAACCATATATATATATATATATATATATATATATATATATATATATATATATATATATATATATATATATATATATATATATATATGGCACGGTGCTTTACACCACGTAACTCTTTATCTACTAATTAACATGACGGTCATCATCAAGGCCTGTGGGAAATAACTACGATTTAAATGACAATTTAAAACGTTCTTTATTAACATTACTTAAAAGTCAGTCCAATCCATGCAAAGTTCCCATCATCTCTCAGCCCACGACACACGCGTCCACAGTGAACGGCTAACCTGTCTAATCTACTTTGATCTTTCCACGCTGCACTTTACGGTGGCGTTTTTCATCCTGACTCAGCCATCACGCGCTGTTCCACGTGTACTTTTGTTGATGTAATCGCTGGTCGAGCTCGGGGACTCTTTTAAACCACGAGGTAGATAGCGTACCACCATCTGTTGGCATTTTCGTTCCCCATCAGACTAATATCTCGTTTAATAATTATTTATTTATATTAATTCCTTTAGATTTAGCATCGACCGACTAATTATGTATAGTTAATTTTAGTGTACGCTTTTGGACATTACACACACACACACATATATATATATGAAATAATATTTTCATACACGGGATGTTGGATGACAGGAAGGAGCATCAGGGACGGGCAAACGCAACGTCTCAGATATCTTACTTTAAGCTGTAGTCGTAGCAGGGTCCACCACCAAAAGAAGAGGCTAATTCATCTGGATTTAAATTTATTTTTTACGGAACTTCCAGGGGTCATACAGTTACACGCCATCGTTTCTGGACATTAAATCGTACATTATGGCCTATTCCAGCCTTTGTCTGGATCGATATTTACAGGACGAAAGGGACGCGGTGCCCCCAAAATCTTACATCTTACCAGTCCCTCGGCAAACACACAAAGGCGCGAACGAAACTCTCTTGCCTGCGTACGATTAAATTGAACTTCCGATCGGTCAAAATATGACACCTGACCTTAATGAGTCAAATGAGGTGATCTTTTCGAATGTCTTGGAAGGTTCTTCGTTACATAAGTCTGTCGGCGCGTGGACTTCGGGGAAAATCTGATAGGTTATTTCAGGTCAAATTAAGAGGTAATGCTGTATTGCAATAGGACAAAGTTAATAAATTTTAGAACGTTATTCTTTCATATATATATATATATATATATATATATATATATATATAACATAAGTAACCCTAATGACATACATTCATCGCATATTTTTTTGCAATTTCTCTGAGTCCTTCAGATTGCGAGCCATTTTTTTAAAGAATGAAAAAGATATCCGAGTAAAAAACTTATTTCTCTATTGCTGAGTTCAATTTCAAATAGTATCATTATTTAAGCTCACAATACTGTAAAAGTGTTCAAAGAAATGCATAATATGAAAACAATCGTGGTGAACCTGAAAGTTTTCTATCGTCCTCTGTGTAGATAAATACATACATTATTTGCTCACACGCAAAATTTTATGAATTTTCATCAGAGTTAGGAATGAGGAGCTTTATTCTCAATAGATTTAGTCTGATATTCAGCTTTTTCTTTTTTGTCCAGTGACCTAAGATGTTGGCTTCCCACATAACTTTTCGTTCATGAAATTTTCCCATATTTCGATAAGTACAATACTTAAATATGAATAAATGAGCCTGTTTCCAAAGTTTTGGCTCATCTGTCCCATACAACACTGCAACATACATTATAGGTTGAAAACTGGTCAATACAGTAGATGCATCAAGACACATCGAATTCAAAACGTTCACATTTATGTTTCTGGTCGATTATTGATGCATTGGACTTAGAAAAACTGCATAACTGACTTATCAACAGTTTTACACGTAGGAAAAGTACAGAACACTATCCATAAACTTACAAAAGTATGCTGAAACGGCTTTTACAGGTGTACAAGACATGTGAGTAAAAATGGTGAATAGATTTAGGCCTGCAGTACAATGAGAAAGCGCGTTTCTGAACACTAGTGTGAGACACAAACTGAGCTGAAAAACTAGTCATTTCTGCGCCGATAAGACACTAATAAGACATACGACTTAATAGCACAGTTTTGTCACCGTCTCTTCGGTGTCGCAGAATATAGGCGCGCAGCATTCTTGCCGCGTGTCGCGTTACGTCGCAAGTATGGAAAGACAATCGCCCAAAACTTATTATTTCAAGGCGCGTTCTCTGGCAGTTATTGAAAGCAGCTTTTTCATACATGCGCTTTCTCAGTGTGCGACAGGCCTAGGCGTACTATAGAAATCGTGCTCAACACGAGAGTTTACACGGGCAGTAAACAGAAATGACGTAGAACTACCGGCTATGATATGTAGAAATGGTGCAAAAGACGACAGCTCTCAAAAGTTAAACACGTGTTGAATAAGCCCAATGTTCAGACCTACTACTTCAAATGTGTAAGAAACGTCTTAAAATGGTTAAAACATTATTTAAAATTTATAAGTATAAAATATATGTATTGTAAGAAATGGGGAATTCAAGTCAGGTTCTGTATTCAAACCTGGATGTTCACATAGTTGGATGCTCTGGCCTATTGAGCTAATCTGCTTATGTAAAAATAAAACTCATATTTTTGAATACTTTCCTCCAGACACAACATATGCTGACGTTTAAATTTCCTATACACTTATATGAGTACATGTGGTTTCATCTTTTGCTTACTACTTCATTTTGGGAAATACTTTTCTTAATAATTTCATTACCAGCTCAAAATCTTCCTATCGTTCACATGCTAAATATTAACCTATTCATATTTTAACACATAATTTGAGAATTTAAAATTAGTGGCAATAATTTGTAGTCTCTCGTCTTTATAACTATCCAAATTTGGTTAATTTCAATTTCGAAGATCACGCGAGTTCTCCCCCCTCCCTCCATATAAATATTAAATATCTGTCAGAAAATGAGTTACTTCAAATACCGTATTTTGAGAAAGCGTGTTGTTTTAGCATTTGAATTTAGTAAATTATACGGAAATGTATTGACTTGATTTACCATCTTTCGTTCATGAAACTACGTTGAGAGACAAATGGATAATCTGATTCAAGTAGCATTTATTTCTTGTGCTATTAAAAACGAAATAGTAATCAATAAGTTTTGAATGACAATATAATATTGATGAAAAAAGTAATAATTATTATAATAATCCGTGAGGCATACTAGGAATTCATTGATTGGAGAGCGTGTTGTTATAGCATTTAAATTTAATAAATTTTACTGAAATGTTTATTATACGGATTTGATTTACTATCTTACGTTCATAAAACTGGATTAAAATAGGAATGGATAAGCTGATTCAAGTGGCATTTATCTGTTGTGCTATTAAAAAAGAAATTGTAATCAATAACTTTTGAATGAAAATATCATATTGATGATGATGATGATGATGATGATAATAATAATAATCCTTGAGCCATACTACGAATTCATTTAAATTTAGTAAATTATACGGAAACGTATTGACTTGATTTACCATCTTTCTTCTATAGGATTATATTGAAAAAGGATTATATACTCTGAATCAAGTAGTATTTATGTGTTGTGTCTTTAAAAAAAGGAAAGTTGAAGAGAATGAGTTGCACGAAGAGAAGAAAAGAAAATTTATGATGGCTATAAAACAGGCCACCTGCTTGAAGCCGAAGCATGGGAAAAAAGTTAAATTTGAGGGAGAATTTATAAATCCCGCCCTCGATGCGCATTGGTAAAAAGGGGATTGAGAAGAGGAAGCCACGGACGAATGGCGATGGCATGGTAATTATATGACCAATGGAAATTATAAGAGGCGGAGACATTAATAAGAAAATAATATGAAATGAAAAATAGTGTGAAGGCAGAGATAACCTAACAAATCAGAGTGAGTCAGAAGTTTTTTTAGTTATAGAAGTGGTGTCAAGGCACATATACCTATGAGGAGAGTGAATTAGAAGTTTGGAGATACAAGTTGTCGAGCGCCCAGTATCCCGTGCCGAGGGTCTGCAAGGAGTGATGGAGTTAGAGAACCGACGATGAGCGTAGAGTGTCTGCAATGACCTACGGAGCCTTATACCAGACAAGAAAGTGCCCTAGTTCCGTGCGATGATAAGACGACGAAGTTCATCATTATGAGTGTCCGCTGCCCATAGTGATTCAACAGTCATCTTCCGAGGTACCGAATTTGCGTTTCTTTTTTATATTGCTATCATTGCTTCTCAGTGTGTAGCCATAATAATTAATATAGAGCGCGATGAGTATAGTGTTTGAATATAAGATGTTAATGAATTGACCGATAATTCGTACAAACAATTTAATATGATGTTATGCTTATATATATGAATTAATTTAGTAGTAATGAAGTTAAGAGTAATATGTGTAGATGCAGTACGAAATATTGTCATAATAATTGAATGAGTTAAATATATGTGTCGTAAAGAATCAAGTTAGTAGTAAAGAAGTTGTGAATAATGTGTAAATGCCGGAGGAAATAATTAGTAACTTGTAGCGTATTATTTATGTGTGTTAATAATCAATAAATTAATTTGTCAATATAAACCAGAGTTGTTTCCATTATTTGGGAATTACAATCAATCAATGTACTAACCACAATCTTTAATCAATAATTTTAAAATCATAATCACAACATTAGTAAGTATAATTAATAAATCCAATAACTCCCAATCATTAATTAATTTCTTAACTTTCACTGCTACAATTAATCATTAAGTTTTGAATAAAAATGTGATAATAATAATTGTAATAATAATAATAATAATAATAATAATAATAATCCGTGAGATATTCTACGAATTCATTGATTGGAAAGCGCATTGTATTAGCATTTGAATTTCGAAAATTATACGGCAACGTATTGCCTTGATTTACCATCTTTCGGTTATAGGACTATATTGAAAAGGAAATGTCTACTCTCTGATTCAAGTGGTATTTATGTTTTGTGGGATTAAAAAAGAAATAGTAATCAATAAGTTTTGAATGACAGTATAAGAATTATTATGATGATGATAATAATAATAATAATAATAATAATAATAATAATAATACGTGAGACATACTACGAATTTATCAATCGAAAGGCGTGTTGTTATAGTAGTTGAATTTAGTAAGTTATATGGTAACGTATTGATTTATCATCTTTCGTTCATTAAACCACATTAAAAGGGGAATGTATACTCTGATTTAAGTGGTAATTATCTGTTGTGTTATCAAAAAAGGAAGAACAATAAATATATTTTGAATTGAAATATAATATTGATAATTATGACAATAATAATAATAATAATAATAATAGTAATCCATAAGCCGTACTACGACTTCATTGATCGAAAAGCGTGTTGTTATAGCATTTCAATTTAATAATTCGACAAGGATACGTCGACCTCAGCGTTTAGCTTATGCGACAAATATGAACCTGAACCCCAGCCGCTACGTAGCAATACCTGTAAACTCAGCCGAGGGTGAATTTCACCTGTTAAGGTAATTTATATGGACCCGGGCACCGGATGGACAGTACAGACCTGCCGACCAATTGGGGCAACCCGGGGCCCTTAAATTTAATAAATTATACTGAAATTCATTGACTTCTTTTATCATCATTTTTCACAAAACTATATTGAAAAAGAAATCTATACTTTGATTCAAGTGGCATTTATCTGTTGTGTTAGTAAAAAAGAAATAGTAATCAATAAGTTTTGAATGAAAATGAAATTACACTTTAATTTATCATTTCTTTGATTTAGTAAGTTAAGCGAAGAGATAAATATGTTGCTTGACGCTTATCTATTACTATATTTGAAATAACAGACAGGGGGCAAATTTCTAGAATACGCCTGATTCAATATATGCACTACTACATGTAAATCCAAAGGATAACCAAAACCTTTTATTCAGCTTATATCAAAGTTTACGTTTGCATATTTTCTTTATTATCGCCACTCACCAACACAGAAATATGCACAGAATTTCTCGCGGAACATTACATTCCGTTTTCCATTGTTTTCGAATCAGATCCTCCAGGAAACATTCTTAGATAAAAGCATGAACAAATAGAGTCTGAAACAAAAGATGATATATATGAACGGTAACTTCAACGGAAATGTGTTAGGAGATTATCAGGATATAAACGTCGTCGTATTAGAATATTTCACAAATATATATAGCTGCATAAGAGTATGAATGTGTTTATTAGTTCATTCATACATACTCTTAAATATAAGGAAATACTCTTATATATAAGGAAACTTCTATAGCCGGACACCCCTATTCAATGCCCCCTCTCTCTAAATATACATATTATGTTCAAGAGAGATTATAAACTCTATTGAGCCAGGTTATGGAAGAAACCCCTTTTCGACGACCACCCCTCAAAAAGGCCACATTTTATTAGGAACCATGACTGGCCACCATGGAGAAATTTCACTGAATATATATATATATATATACACATCCACTGAGTGGCCAAATTATTATGACCAGCCCCTCAATAGAATGATGGACCACCTTTTCCCTTAAGACTGCATGCATTCTTCTTGGCAAGGATTTTATGAGATGTTGGAAGGTGGTATAAGGAATTTGAGACCATATCCGATAAACTAAACTTTCCATTTCCTTAAGATTTGTTGGTACTGGATCCAGCTGTCTGATGCCCCGTTCGATCTCATCCTACAAATTCTAAATTGTATTGAGATCTGGTGATTGTGCAGAACAATGAAGCAAGGTAAATTCTCCGCCATGCTCTTCGTTCCATCTGAGGACAATGCCAACTTTATGGCAAGGAGCATTGTCCAGCTGGCAGTATCCATCCCCTCCAGGGTACACCATAAACATAACAGGATGTACTTGACCTGCGATAAAACTTAAATACCTTTGGACATTCAGACGTTGTTTCACAGGAATCAAATGACCCATACAATGCCAAGAAAACATCCTCCAAACCATAATATTGCCTCCACCAGCTTAAAGTGGTTGTGGCAGGGCAGTTGGGGTCCATGCTTTGGTGCTGTTTTCTCCATATTCGCACCCTGCCAACTGCAAGGTGTAATTGAAAACGCGATTCATGGGGCCAAATGGCATTTTCAAGTCATCTACTGTCCAATCCTTGTGCTCTTTTGCGAACTGGAGACGTCTGCTCTTGTTCAAGGCAGACAGTAGAGGCTTTCGAACAGGTCGTCGGCTTCCATAGCCTATACGGTGTAATGTTCGCAAACAGTTCGTTTGCAGTTGCTCCTTGATTAAGATTCTCCGCTATTTGACGTACTGTTGCTCTTCTGTTGGACTGGACGACTCTGGCAAGTCTCCTTTCAGATCGAGCATTCAGTGATGACCTGTGATGACCACAAGCCTGTCGTTGAGACCCTGTTTTCTGCTTGGTAGTCCATTCTTTGTAAACATTAATAACTGCTGCTCTCGAACACTTTACAAGTGCAGCCATTTTGCCGATACTGGTTCCTAAGCTTCGAGAGCCTACGATCTTCAGTGGTTCAAACTCAGTTAAATCACGTTTTTTGCCCCTATCGTCGCAAGCAACACAGTTCAAGCAACATGGTTCACTTGCCCTGCATTCCCTTTTTATAGCTATCTGGCCCTCTAGCGGCAACACTGTAACGCAATAGCTTATTTGTATAAAACTGTCAGGTAGCTATAATAAAGTGGCCGCTCAGTGTATATATATATATATATATATAAATATATTTATAGCTATCTCGCCCTCTAGCGGCAACACTGTGACGCAATAGCTTATTTGCATAAAACTGTCAGGTGGCCATAATAAAGTGGCCGCTCAGTGTGTATGTATATATATATATATATATATATATATATATATATATATATATATATATATATATATATATATATATATATATGTATGTATATATATATATAGATATATATATATACACGAGTATATCCAATGTGTCCCAAAAATAATAGTGTGTTTTTAAATGCCTATAGATTCTCAACAAAGCATTGTAGTCAGATGAATTATGCATCAAATTGAAGAGAAACTTTCCAAGTTTCTTACATATTTAGCAGACTTTGATGTGTGTTCCCTTAGTTGCTCTGCAGGCGTCAAGACGATTTTCAGTCTCTTCCCATACACGACAGAGAACATCCGGCATGATAGACGAAACATCTTCAGGGATCCTTTCTTTAAAATGTTTCAGATTTTTAACTTGAATGCAATACACTTGTGCTGTTCCTAAGCCCAAAAATAGAAATCCCGGGCGATAAGGCCTAAAGACCATGGGGACAAGACAATCCACTCTTCTCGTCCGACCCATAGTTTAGAAAACGTTTCGTTAAGAAATTTCAGCACGATTGTGGCAAACTGTGGAGGAGCTCCGTCTAACTGGAGAATGGAATTCTCCGGACTTTCCCGGAGTCTGTGGGAGTCTGCACGCAAGCTTTCTCAAACATAAACTTAAAGTGTTTCTCTTTCATTTAAGGTGTGACTCGTGTCTGCAACATAAATTGTTGCATAGCTATAACCATTTGAAACCCCACTATTATTTTACTGACACACTGTATATATATATATATATATATATATATATATATATATATATATATATGTGTGTGTGTGTGTGTGTGTGTGTGTGTGTGTGTGTGCGTCTGTTTATTGTGAGGAGATTTTTCGGGGTTCAAATGCCATCGACTTAAATAATTCTCAAATATAGTATAATTTCATAAGAATATGAATAGGTTTATTAATTTAGTCCTACGTACGAATATGTAGAACATATACGTAAATTTGAGGCATGAAATCTATTCAATAATTCATGCATATTAAAGTTATAAACTTTAATGAAATATGGCTACATTCTTATTTTTCAATTATTAAAAAACAAATATAAAGCAGGGAAACATGTTTTAGTTCGCTAAACAACATCCGATCAATAACTGAGATTGAGATATTCTAGAACCGATTTTTTTTCTGGGAAAGATCCGTGTTTTTTTAATGCATCGAGAGATGAAGTTTATGAATTAATTATGTATTCATTGTTAGGCGATAACTAAATTTTTCTACGGGAGAATTCTACAATTGTGTCATTTTCTTCGCGCCTGAAGTAAGTCAAATATTTCCTTTGAATGAAGGTCAATCCGAGTGTGTTTGAAGTCATACATTTGAAACATCCAACTTTTGAATTTATGTAAAAAAATTATATTAAATTTATTGTTAAATAACACTATAAAGCTACATTAACTTAAAACACTATATTATTGTAAAAAAATATTAAATTTATAGTTGCCTGAATAAATTTTTTAATCCATCTCCACACATATTCAAAAGCTAAATATCATCAGCAAAAACAATTGTGTCATTTTCTTAGCCCCTGGAGTCATTCCCTGACCTTAAAAATCTCGTTTGAATGAAGGTCAATCCGAGTGTGCTTAAAGTCATATCAGTGAAATATCCTATCTTTGAGTTTTTATCAGAACACCTTATTTATACTATATTAACTTTATAGTTGCATGAAACCATAACACTGTATTAACTTTTTAACACCACCCACTTTTTTTGGAAACACCAATAATATTTTATCGAAGTATAATTGTTGTTGTTGTCTTGATTTATGCCTTCCTGGCCGGAACCTGCCAGACTAGGTCTCGACTAGGTGCAGAGGAAAACGGCTGTTGTTTACAATGCACCACAATAAGAGTCTGACTTTAGCCAGATACCACCTCATTTTTTACTCAGCACTCCCTAGAGGTGACATCTGGAGGGCTCTTACGGTCTCCCACCCATTGACATCATAGAAGGACTTTGCAGTCTACGGATTTAACGTGCACGTATCCAGCCAGGATATGAAGGTATTTTATGACGTTCTTCGGGATTCAAAATGAGCACCCCCAGTCATTTTATTGTAACTTCATGTATAACTAACTACATGGGCTTGAAATTTCTTGCTATAATCATGCGAAATGTAAATAAGTGTCTAACATTTATTTACCTGTGCACTTTTATTATAGCAGTGAGTCATGGTTAAGGTTAAAATATTAGAATTACGAGTTAGAGTCATGTGTTACGTCAGTGACTCACATAGTCTGCAGTCCGAAGCCCAATACGCTACCACAAAGCTACCTCAGGCCTAAGTTTAACTACATTGGCGTGAAATTTCTTGCTGTAATTATGCAAGATAAATAAATATATTGTGTTTATTTACTAGCATACTTTATTCTTATAGTGATTCATCGCCTAGGTTAAAGTATTTGAATTACGGATTACAGTCATGCATCACTGCACTGGTTCTTAAACCCCTTGTGCATTTTAGATTTTTAACCGAAATAATACAACTCAAAATAACCTCCCGTTTATGGAAGAAGTAAAGGTTTCAGTATTATACATGTGCTATATAAGTCACATCAGTCTCTCATATATCATATGGGCATTTTAGATTTTCATCGTCATTATACAACTCGAAATAAACCTCACGTTAATGAAGGGAGAAAAGGTTTTCTATAGCTCATATTTTTCTGACAGCTCATATCTTTGTGATATGTCATCACATTCAGGGACTGAAAAGAGAAATTGACGAATACAGCCTGTAATAACCAACATAACTGAAATTTGAAACATGAATGATTGCGTGAAATATATGTTTTAAAAACAGTCACTTTGAATCTCGAGTACATCACATTCGGATTTAAATCAATAGTAGTAACTATAGCAACCCAGAATAGAGATTTATAAAGTACAACGATGAATATCATGACAGGGTATTAAAATAAAAGGAAATAATTAATGAAGGCAAATAAGAACAACGAATACCAAGACTTTAAAGTTTTGTTTAAATCCAAATTAGTATTTACATATCTTTTCAAACTGTATTTCACATATTTTGACCATGATCTTATTCAGTCTTTAAACTAACTGCGTATATCTTGCTTAAATTCTAAAGACCACGGTAAATTGGATTCAATAAATATTTTAAAATATCTAACAGACACAAAAAACTGTTCATTCCCTTTCTTAATAGGATATAAATGTAAAATTTTTGTAATACATCTTTTTGTGACTCTGTGATCAAGTTTGCAAGTATCTTATATTACCTTATTGCAAATAGTTTTAACTAACACAATTAAAATGGTGAAAAGGCTATTCATCAAGCGCAAAAATGAGATTGTTTTTAAACAGAGTAGACTGTTTTTAATGAGATTGTTTTTAAATAGAGTATAAAGGAAAAGTTTGTATAATACATCTTTTCTGTGACTCTGTGATCAAGTCTGCAATTATCTTATTTACCTTACTGCAAATAGTTTTAACTACCACAATTAAAATGGTGAAAAGGCTATTCATCAAGTGTAAAAATCAGATTGTTTTTAAACAGAGTAGATTGTCTTTAATCAGATTGTTTTTAAATAGAGTACAAATGTAAAATTTGTATAATACATCTTTTCTGTGACTCTGTGATCAAGTCTGAAACTATCTTATATCACCTTATTGCAAATAGTTTTAACTAACACAATGAAAATGGTGAAAAGGCTAATTAGTCATCAAGCGTAAAAATCCGATCATTTTTAAACTAACATACTTTTTTTTTAAATTTTAAATAAGACAATTGTTAAGTAAATAATAATAATAACTTAATTTATTTCGTAGTTTTACGTCTACATCATTCTTTTGTCTATTTTTTCCTGTCTTAGACATAAACAAGAAATCAAAAATATGATTTTCTATATCAATATATCTTTATGCAACACTTACTGTTCAGGAAAAATTAATCCACGAATGAAAAAGAAAAAATACTTAGTACCATTTAAAAAATCAATTTTGAATGAACAAGCCATTTCGAAAATCCAAGCCGCACCATTAACTTTATGTTTAAACTGTACTTTAAAAAAAATCCCCGTCTGGCGAGCAACCATACATAAAGTTTCATTTTACAAGTTAAACAGCGCGCAGATGAAAATTTATCATTGGGAGGCAAATTATTGGCATTCTGTCGCATTCACCTATGAGTCAATCCATCAACGAGTCCCCGGGAGTATCCCCAAAAGTGGGTAAGGAAATTTGGGTCCATATTCTTTCACAGGCGTGGCTCGGCAACCAGTAATTAAATGTTGTGCTCTATTTATGTACGTAAAACAAAGGTGACTTGGATCCCCCTCATGATGGCATGATGGATGAGAGTGGACTGATTTCGCCCCGGTGCGATTGGACGAAAGATTTCGCTGCGCATCTTTTTTTTTCTTTTTTTTTTTCTGGGTATTTTTTTTCCCACGATCGATACAACACATTAATAGATGGAATCGTAAGAATAAAAGCATCTTACTTTCATTCGATATTTTTACTATTCTGGAGGGATATCTTGGCACATGGGAGGAAAAATTGCATTCTTTTGTTCTAAGTAGGTGAAGAAAAAAGCTATTCTCTCTCAGTAAGGTATAAAAGCAGCTGTTTAAATATGTGCTAAAAGGGTAAATTCTTTATATTTTGCGTATGTTATACTACCCTGAACCGTGCGTGAAGAGCTACATTAGTTAGAGATAAAGATGCGTGAGTGAATTAATATCATATCAATGGACATGTATGAAGAGATTATTTAACGCAATTTATAAACTTGGGGTAAATTCTTTATGTTCTGCGTATGTAAAACTTAGATGAACTTTGAATAGCTATATCAGCTAGAGATAAACGTGTGTAAGGGAATTAGTATCATAACAATGGAAATGTATGAAGAGATTATTAAATGAAATTTATAACAGGAGGTAAATTCTTTATGTTCCGCGTATGTAAAACTTAGATATATTGAGCTACATCAGCTAGAGATAAAGATGTGTGAATGAATTAATATTATAACAATGGAAATGTATGAAGAGATTATTTAATGCAATTTATAAACTTGGGGTAAATTCTTTATGTTCTGTGTATGTAAGATTTAGGTGAACTTTGGATAGCTACATCATTTAGAGATAAACCCGTGTAAGTGAATTAATATCATAACAATGGAAATGTATGAAGAGATTATGAAATGTAATTTATAAACTGGATGTAAATTCTTTATGTTCTGTGTATGTAAAACTTAGATGAACTGTGAATAGCTACATCAGCTAGAGATAAACATGTGTGAGTGAATTAATATCCTATCAATGGACATGTGATGAAGAGATTATTAAATACAGTTTATAAACTGGTGGTAAACTCTTTGTTTGCTGCGTATGTAATACTAAGATAAACTCTGAATAGCTACGTCAGTTAGAGATAAACACATCTGAGTGAATTAATATCATATCAATGAAATGTATGAAGACATTCTTAAATGCAATTTATAAATTGGAGGTAAAATCTTTATGTGCTGCGTATGTTAAACTTTGATGAATTGTGAGTAGCTAAATCAGTCAGAGATAAACATGTTTGAGGGAATTAATATCATATCAATGGAAATGCATGAAGAGATGATTAAACACAATTTTCAGTTAAA
Source organism: Dolomedes plantarius (assembly GCA_907164885.2). Classification (NCBI taxonomy): domain Eukaryota; kingdom Metazoa; phylum Arthropoda; class Arachnida; order Araneae; family Dolomedidae; genus Dolomedes; species Dolomedes plantarius. The sequence goes on from OU015496.1 coordinate 136,391,686, forward strand.
TAAATTACCATAATTGTTAAGAATTTAATCACATATTCAAGCATCATATTTAGTTATAACTTCAAACAAATACGATAGAGAAATTTCGTTACAAAATCTGAAGCTGTTTGCATAATCGCACCCCAAAAAGACAGATATGAAACTAAAGTAGCTTCATGGGATCCATTATTTATTGCAAAAATAAAGATGGTTAGAATTTTAGACTTTGAAGCATAGTACAAGATCAGCAGAAAACAACTATATTTGTGGTTTGCCAATGCGGGGCACTTGTCATTGAAGATATTAGAACATAATTCGCCAGAATCCTTGGTTACTTTCAATGAGGACACCGTACACTTCAACTAACTCCTTTCTTTGGTGTAACCTCAATTTTGACCGAACACTTCCAGGAGAGGCATTTGGAGGAATCGTATCTTCATCCGCACTCTCTGACATCATTGTAGAACTTTCCGTCCTGCAGATTTATTTATTTATTTATTTTTATTTATTTATTATTATTATACATATTGGCTTTTAATGCAAACTTTTATTACTGCTTTGAGATTAACAATTGTTTCGAAAGCGGCGAATAAAGTTATGTAAAACTATCTCAAACTATTTGAATGATCATTTTAAGCAGTGTATTCATACGAAAACATATAGGTTCCAATTACAGTTATTCGGTATATTTAAGTACCTCATATTTTAATGTAAATGACTGTGCTTGACTGAACTGTTTATTAGATGTGGTTATACAGTCTTTCAAAGTTTAATTGCCGTTCTCGCACAAAAATCGTTACACTCCGCCAATCTGATCCCTCCAGTTTATTAACAACACAATAATTAAGCTTTAAATAGTTGTTTCACGAGAATTAATAAATGGAATGAATTATTCTTACTTTAATTACGTATCTCCACAATTTGCCTGAACAAGTTCTTTGCAACAGAATCGTAAAAAGAATCCCAATACTTTAAAAATAACTAATTATCAAATTTTGAATCCCTCTTTAAGTTTTCCCCTATTGTATTTAAAACTCGTTTCTAAACATTTTGAATTGCAACATTCATTACGAAGTAGAGTCAAAATTACCGTTCATTATATACTTGCTAATTGCCCTAATGTTACTTTAAAAAAAAATTGTTGTTCAACAAAAGAAAACATTCATTTGGACCGAAATGAATGATCTCCTTTCATGTTCTTATTCCGTAACACATTTATATCGCTAAATCGTAATAACAATGTGAAAAAAAAGTATAAGAATGAAATCGTTAAGCCCTTTTAAAGAAAATTTATGTGGCGCAATTAAGGATCAATGAGAGAAAACCAATGATTATTGTTTTATAATTCAAAGGATCATAACAAAGTTGAATTTAGCTCTCAGTTGTAAGGAATAGACAAACGACGGGTATTTTGGGATCTGATAATTACTGCTTACTTATTATTTTTGATTTTTATATCTGATTTCTCACTTTTATTAAGTATGTTATCGTCTAGTTTTGTATAGTCTACTAAATGTAGAGAACGGATTGAAAAGTATTATCATTTCATTAATCATAATGTAGAATAATTTTGAGTTTACAAAAGTAAATAAAAAAACTGTTTCATAAGTTCCATTTCATATTCACTTTTTATCTGTCTTTTCCATCCCGAGATGATCATTAGTCAACAAAGAGCCACTTCTGTCTTTAAATAACATTGATGAACCTCGTGAATTTCGTCACCAAATATATGCACATATTTGTACGAGTTAGTGGATATGTATGTTCAATATTTTTCACTTTGTATGAGACATTTTATAAAACGAATTTCTTTTTTTTTTAATAGTTTCCTATAAATTGATTTATTCTTTAATTACTGTTAAATAGAAGGGGTTGAATCGGCAAAGGGGGCGCGTGGGTGGATCACGTGACTCCATGTCCGCAGTGACCACTGTCCCGCAGATGTACGCTTGTTGGTTATGTACGCTTGTTGGCCTCTGACATATATAGAACTGTATTCTGAACATGACTGTCTTTTACGGTCTGCATTCGCCACCCCACCCCACCCCGTGCACCATTGGTACCAGGGTAATCGCCCCGTTGGTTCTCTGTCCATCCGTTGCAGCAGACAGGAGCAAACTACAATTACCCGCTTTCGTTAGGGGCCACCTCAGAACATCGACTTATACAGACAAAGAAAAAGTGTTTCCAACTTGTATCAAATTTTCCAAAGGCCAAGCCAGTCCGTTTCATATCCTAGTGTGCTTGGGACTTGAAAAGGAAGATCTTATGGAGCGGTCATTGTAGATAGAGATAGTTGGTCATTAACTTTGGAGTGTGCGGTATCATGGACCTAATTTAGCTCTGTTGGCTGACAGGGATCAGCAACAACAACAACAACAACAACAACGCTTGTTGGGAGCGTGATCCCTGTATTCTTCTTTTGTCTTGAGTTTGGGATACTCGAATGTCGCGTAGAAATAATCTCTTTGTGTAAAAATCTGTAAGCACATCTTGGTGCTAAAGGAACTACCGTCGCATTTTGCCAATGGCAGTTTAAGGTATTGTACATATATTGTTCGTATATAATTAGGATTATTTTATAAACTCTTTTGAGTTCCCAAGAGTTTGTTATCGTGTGAAATAATCCTAATTCTATTTTAATTACCATTAAAAGTCAATTTTCTCATTCATTCATTGGATGCTTATAAGTATAAAATAGATGGTTACTTGCTCAAGAAAACCAAGGCTTCCATGCGGAAGAACCCTATTTCTCACTCTAGAATGAGGAAGGTCATTACAGGCTGCATTTGAATGCATTTGTCTACATTTTAGAGTCTACATAAGAGGTCACAAATTTGCATTTAGGTGGTTAGTTTGTAAGAGATAGTTGGTTAGAGGTTACAAATTGCATTTAGTTACAAAAGCTGATGGAAAGACATCAGAGGCTGTAATTAGTTACAGGGTGCAGTAAAATGGACTCCCACATTTTAAAGAAAACGAACAAAAAAATTTACAGAATGAAGGTTTGCATTTTCGAAAAGTACTAACAATTTAGTTTTGTCCAGTGACTTACCAGTGACTTTCAGAAATGTAGGAGTCCATTCTGCCGCATCGTGTACAATAAGAGTTTTGGTTTTAGATCTTCTGCATATTGATCATAGAAACGAACCAAAATATATTCAGAATGTCTTATAACACTTAAATTATTAAATTAATTTGCAAGTATGTATATACGGAGGAATGGCTCAACAGACATATCGCTACTGTTAGTGCAAAAGGTCGAATGCAAAAATTTTTCTTTTTATTATATTTGTGATAAAGGTGGCATTCTGTAGTCTGCAACTGCTACAAAATTAACGTATGTCATCAGATGATCTATTATAAGTTAAGGTGAATTGTAAAAAAGTCATATGTTTTTATTTTATGTATATAGTTATCAGTTTTTATCCTCTCCTGTAAAGTACACAATTTTTACATGCAACATTTTGCACTAACAGTAGTGATATGAGGGTCTGAATTTCTTCCCTTACTTTAAGAACCATTTTATTCATGTCTATTGTCTCAGACATTTTGCACACAGGAAAAAAAATAAGCTGTCGAAAAACTTCCTCGAGGCCCTATCTGTACCTTCTCTGTGTTTTATTCAGTTATAATGACATTTTGCCAGGATGTTTGTCTAAAAGTTAGATACTGAAATATTCACGACTATACATCAAATCGAAATTGATCCGATATGTATACTTATCAGAAAAATCCATCTGGAAGAATAAACTTTTTGAAGCAGTATCATGTTGAATGAAAAGCAAATTTTTAACGAATTGAAAAAAAAATTCAGTCTCAAAATCTTTAGGGAGACATTACAAACAATAGCCGAAAGGCAAGAAGAAATATATGCAACTGCTTGCGCGTCACGAAAACTTACATTTTTCATATAAAGAAAATTTTTTTACATTTTGTGTGTATATATACGACTTCAGGTTCCACTCTCCCATGGGTATAATTATTGCACAAAGCTGAACAATTTCTGTCCAAATATTTACTCTAGTAAGTCTCTATTCTGAGAATTTGAGAACATTATTAATATCTTATTGAAGAAAATGTATCTTGTATTTCTCAAAGAGTGGCAAAGTAAGAAATAACCAGAAGAAATATTTCTTCATCGTTATTCCTTAGTCGTTATTAAAACATTAGATTTAATTATAAAAATATGTGAAAACAATATCAGCATTAATCACCAAAGGACTTCAACCTCTGTAACCGCAACCTTAAAATAAGCAAACAAAAACTTTAAAAAATGCTATATTTTATGTTTTGAAAATTTATTAATTAAAATGTCTGATAATAAAAGGCAAGGAAAATTTATTTTCATTAATTTAATAAAAAAATGCTCTCTATGTGTAGCTCTAAATAATATTTAACCAATATGTTTTTGGAATGAATGCAATGTTTTTTAATGTTCATCTCTTAACAAAATAAATGCATTGAACTAAAAAGAGTATATTCCGTTTCAAATCAAGAGACATTTCAATGGTTATTTCAATAAGTAAATGCCAATATTCTCTGAGCAAGTTTTAATATAATTTAATCCCATGTTGGAAACGTTTATACAATCTTTGTTTAAGCATTTATATAGTTACATACGCATATGATACACTTCTAAATATGTAAGTGGGTGAAGCAGAAACGTTTAATATATCGTCATGTCTGCGGAAAGGAAACATTTCGACTTATGTTGTTAAACGAGGTTTTCCAGCCCTTCGCATTTATGAAATACTAGACATAGTACTTATAAATGTATATCCACGGTATTGCAATCGATTTGGGTTTTGAATCTGGGGGTGGATAGAAGTTTTATTCATGAGCTTATCCATTTTTGATGCATCATCTGAATGGAATTTATACAGTATGCAAAATTACACCCGATCTGGAATTTATAAGATTTTCAAATTATTGAAGGCGACGTAAATATACATTTCATGTAAGGATAGTTTAAAATTTAAACTGAATATAGCATCATTCATAAAAATTGTTTAATAGTAAGAAATTCAAAAAAGGGGCATTTTAATTTAAAATGTAAGCAGTCTTGCATTCTAATATAATATAGGTAATATTGCTGCTACCTATTTATATGATGAAAATAAGTTACAGATAAATTAGTAATATTATAAATTAATTATAATATAATAAACACTATTTAAGTATTTTAATAATATTATAAAGACTGTGTTTAAATGAGTTTTTAAGATTTGTGATAACCAATGATAAAACTTTACATCAAGGTTTTCCAAGAGTGAGTAAATTACTCAAAATTGAACAAAGTAATTTTTTGGGGGGAAATTAGCTGAAATGATGTACATACCATTTAATAATATTGTTTTATAATATCATACGCTGCCTTTTAGTAGTATGATAGTAATACCATTGGCATGGTGAAGTTAAAGGTGTAAAGTAAACAAAGTGTCTATGGTGCGGTTCAGTACCAACGACTAAACTGCCTAATTCAGTCCATTTCACAACACCACCAATATAATATGGTGCGCTTTTCTAAGTGGCCAGGTGTTGTCTACTTTACTGCCAACAATGTTCATAGTTTTGTTTCGCCTGCACGCCTTGTCAAACATTAGTGAATACAACTGCTACCATATTCAAGAGTGGACAATATTGATGAAAGATTTTATCTAACGGAACTTCTTTCAGTGGATCCCTGCACATTCTGGTTTACTTGGAAAGGAGAAGTGGTCCGTTTTGCCAAGAAGGGTGCAGGTGTTTTACAGAAACAGAAATGGCCCTTAACTTACCTCCATTCTTCTATTTTTTTATACAGGGTCAACGGAAAAGGTTGGACACATTTCGAAAGCTCATAATTCTAAAATATATTGAGCAAACGCAATAATACTCTTTTCAAACACCTTGGCAAGTGTCCAAGATTCCTAAATGTTACTGGTACGCAACCGTGACGTTGAACGTTGCGCAGAAGCGATCCAAGGTGGAAGACGTCTTCGTTCGGCTTCCCGTCAGTGCAATGGCGACCGTTCAGGAAAAAGCTCAAGCGATGGTTGTTTGCAATAAACACGGCAGTTATTTCGCTAAACTGTTTTAACAGATTTGTACTCCGCTAATCACAACACACATTGAGCTTTCTCCTGAACGGTCGCCATGTCACTGACTGAAAGCCGAACGAAGACCTCTTCCACCTCGCATCGCTTCTGCGCAACGTCCAACGTATATTCAAGCAATGATCGTATCAACTTATCATCGCTTCTGCGCAACATTCATTATTACGTTTGCTTAATTTATATTAGAATTATGATCTTTCGAAATGTGTCCAACCTTTTTCGATGACCTTGTATATACACTGCTGGTCACTGTAAATGCAAGACCCTGAAGGAAACATGCAAATAACATGAAATTTACAACATGCATTAGCGGAGGTGAGATATGCAAAAGATTAGAATTTCAGCGCAGACGCACGTCACGCGCGCCTGTGGCGCCACTTCAAAGCGCTATTTAAGGCTTGGAGATTTCGACGATTTCAAGTTCGGCAATTGTGTTTTTCTTGTGGTTTTTAAAAAAAAACGATCAATTATGCCTCGTCGAAAACAGCGATCATCTTTTGATCAAGTATCCGAGTTCGACAGAGGAAGGATAGTGGCCTACCGAGATTGTGGATTATCTTTCAGGGAAATCGGTAGTCGTGTTGGAGAGAAACCAAAGAACAGTAATGCGGATATGTGATCGTTGGATGCAGGAGGGTACGACGGACCGGCGTGTTCGATCGCATCCACCTCAGCGCACCACTTCACGTGATGACAGGCAAATTGTGCGCAGGGCAGTGACGTATCGCTCAGTCACATCACGAACCATAGCACAGCACATGCAGTCTGTAACGCATCATCCAGTGTCTGCGCGTACCATTCGACGCCGTTTACAGCAGAGTGGTCTGTCCGCAAGACGTCCATTGCTTTGTCTACCCTTGACGCAGAACCACAGACGTCTCCGCCGCCAATGGTGCGATGACAGAAGGATGTGGACGGCAGAATGGGATGAAATTGTCTTTACTGACGAGTCACCCTTCTGTCTGCAACACCACGATGGTCGCATTCGAGTCTGGAGACACCGTGAAGAGAGGATGCTGAACAGCTGCGTTATGCACCGCCACACTGGTCCTGCACCGGGTATTATGGTATCGGGCGGTATTGGATATCACTCTCGCACACATCTAGTACGCATTGCCGGTACTTTAAACAGCCAGCGCTACATCAACGAGGTGTTGGAGCCAGTTGTCCTTCCTTACCTTCAGGGCTTGCCCACAGCCATATTTCAACAGGATAATGCGCGACCACACGTGGCACGCATTGTCCAACGGTTCTTCGTCAATCGCCAGATTGAATTGCTTCCCTGGCCGCCTCGCTCTCCGGATCTTTCGCCGATAGAAAACATGTGGTCCATGGTTGCTCTACGATTGACCCAGATTCCATCCCCAGCTGCCACAGCAGATCAACTTTGGCAACGTGTGGAAGCTGATTGGTCTGCTGTACCCCAAGAACTCATTCAAAATCTCTTTGAATCAATACCGAGGCGTGTGGCAGCGGTGATCTCCAACAATGGTGGCTACTCTGTCTACTGATTTTGGCAGGAACCACACTTCACAGAAGTCTATAAATTTATGTAAAGATATTTAAATATTTAAATTTTCTTAATCATTTGATACTTGGTCAACATGTTATCTACAAAATAAATTTTGTTGTGATATCTCTTGTCTTTCTTGGTGTTGAAATTTGGGTGGCCAGCAGTGTAAAAACGACTTACAAAAATGTGTTTAAAATGAAGTCTATTGATGTCCTGGGCTATTCAATGTAAAGATTCTTCTTTTTTTCCCGACTTACTGCGTTTTGCTACAAACGCTTCTTTTAGAATTTTGACTGACAATGATAGCCTCTGGGCTCACCTTTTCCGGATTGATCTGGATGATACTCCAGACTGCGTCTTGAGCCAATCAAATCTTAACGTGTGCTCTGCACTTTTAAATTTTAATTTCCTCGTTTCAAACTATTGGAGAACCCGTGGTCTAAAGACCTAGGGGACTAATAACCCGGCATCTGTCAAATAAAATAAAGAAAGAAAGAAAGAAATAATTCGTCTTAAAAAGGGGCATAAAGAAGTCTAGAATAAATGCATCAAATAATGTTCTTTGCATACTACATTTGCCGATCTCTCCTTTTATGATTTTTTTAATATGTACTAAATTACTGTTTTAACCTTTTCAGGAGCAATAACCTACCCCGTTTGAATGGTGCAGATTTTTTCCCCGATTTTTTTTAACCTAAAGGATCTTGAAAATTTTTCAAATCAAAGGTTGCCAAAACGTTTATACTTCTTTAAACTGATAACAGATGGCAGTACTAACCATTTTTCTGCTCATTTAAATGGAATACATTGAATGCAAGTGAAAATATGACTAGATTTAGGCATTTGCACTGTGCAAACGGCGCTCCTCAAAGGGTTAACTGAATAGAGTAAAAATATTTTTGTGATGATGAAAAATTTGAGAGGCTCTGCCTTTTACAGCTCTAAGATAAATTTCAACAATAAGTTAACAGAATGAGTATTTTGATACTGAGTAACATGGATATAATTTTTTTTTCATACAGGACTGTCTACTTATAATTCCATATACAGCTGAAATAAAATTCAACTCTCATTTTCCGTTTCTCGAAGATTTACACGTTTTTCCTGTTTTAAAAACATTAAAATACGATTTCTAAAACTCTAGATTATTTCGCAATGGAATTCTCGTGTTATGCTTTATGGATGGCTGAAATTATTCTTTTTGAACAAAAAGGAGTAAATTTATTTATTGAATTTATGGATGACAAGAAAAGGGTTTGTATCATGCTAACAAAAATGTAAGGGACTATTCTTTATGTGAAAAATGTGAGTTTTCATGATGCACAATCAGTTACATATATTTCTTCTTCTCTTTCAGCTATTGTTTGGTAATATTTCCCCAAAGGTTTTGTGACTGTATTTCTTTCAATTCGTTAAAAATTTGCTTTTCATTCAATATGATACTATTTCAAAAAGTTTATTCTTTTATATGGATTTTTTTTATTAAGTATATATATAGGATCAATTTCGATTTGATATATAGTTGGGAATATTTCAGTATCTAACATTTTAGACAAACATCCAAGCAAAATATCATTATAACTGAATAAAACATAGAGAAAGTACAGATAGAACCTCCCGCAAGATTTTCAACAGCTTAATTTTTTTCTCTGTACAAACTGTCTCAAACAATATACATGAATAAAATGGCTCTTCAAATAGAGGAAGAAATTCAGCCTACATATGTCTGTTGTATGATTAAATTTAGAAAGTTTTAAAATATCTTAATTCATTTCAAAAACTCTTATAAAATCCTTAGCCCTAAAAGATACGTTATGATAAAAAACCCTCATGAAAGGTCTTCATCTCCAAGGAAAATAAAAATATATAGAGCTTTTTTGCAAGTTTATTATTATATAAAATTACAAGGCAAGATTTTTGTTTATTCTTGTATTGGAACACTTCTTACTAAGATTTTTCTAAAAATAATAAATACGTTGAATCGATTATTTATATGGTTCATAACCATTTGAACCGCGTTCAAATTCCATTAAGAACTGCGAAAATGATCCCAGAAAATTGCTTTTAACCAATTTGTGAAGAACTATTCACCAGTTCATGGTAGCATGACCGCATCTTATTCGAAGTTATAAACCTAAACACCATCATGTGATACTAATTAAAAGATTATAGAGTAGACACATCTTTTTCATCCAACAAAAAAAAAAATTACAGCTTCTGAGGACCACAAGCATGCACAAACAAGAAATGAGTTGTTTTTAGGAATTACATTTCCCTTTGTATTCTTTATAGTGGATATACTGTAGTGTTTGGTAAAACTAGTTTATTAATGTTTGTCTTTGCTGTTTAAAACCTCCCTTACTAAATACTTGATCTGAGGAATTAAGACAGTTTTTAACATCTTCATTATTTTTCATTAAACTTTGTACAAAGGTTCTTGACGCAATATTCCAATGCACTGTTCCACCATTTCAATTTTATAAGAGGGTGATTCCTTTGAAAGAAGGGTTTTATGTTGAAAAGTTCTTGGGCTAAATAGCTAAATATTTAGAATTTGAATTTTTTGTTTCATTTTCCAGTATATCTTAGAATTTAATAGACATTAAATTAAACTTATCCGGGATGAAAATTTTGCATTTTTTATCAAACAATTTTGGTAATAATAGTTCTTTGTATGCTTAATCATGCAAAGATTACCTTTAATAACTGGTCAAGGATAGTTTCCAAAAGGCTGATGTAATGGAAGTAAAAAAAATTAATTTAATTAAATTTAAAAAAAATTAATTTAATTAAATTTAAAAAAAATTAAAATTACTTCGACAACTTGAGATTATAAAAAAAATTAAAATTTGAAACATGTATAAATTTTAATATATCTGCTGAATAGCTCTCTTTTTACACTCGCCGGAAAAACTATTTTTTAGGAAAGTTTTCCCAAATAATTTGGCTGAAGAATTTATAAAAATTTTTGATTCCTCTAATAAGCAAAATATCTTTTTGTGGTAACTAACAATTTTAATAGCAACTTTTGCTTTAAAATAAATTTTTGAAGAAATTTTGAATTTGAATCAAAATTTTCCAAGAGAAATTCAATGGAAATAGAACAAAGGATTGCAATTCAAAACTACATAGTGATCCTTTATGAGGAATTTTAGATGCCTTTTGAAAGCAGCATATCAAAATTTTCAATATCTTTGGTCTAGAGAAAATTGAAAAGCAAATCCATTTTCCTCAGTTTTCGGTTTTATTATTCAAGAAAGTATTTTTCACCTTCTCCTCTATCTTTGCATCGAATATGAATTAAACGTCCTTACTTCCTGTTTAACCATTGATAATGGCATTAAAATTCCTATAAATATTTTAATATGTAACGCTGTCATGGATTATAAGTTTAACACTATTTCTATCGTCATTAGAGTAGTATTAAAAATAACTTAAATCCGTCTAAATTGCCTGCTTAATCTATTTCACTCAAGTTTGCATTTATAATGCTGCTAATGCATCAACCTACTTTATCTGTAATCTACCAAACACTATTCGATTAAATTCATTTTTCGATAATTACCAGATATTTAATACGATTATGAAACGATAAGTTTTATATAGTAAATAGGCAAAAATATTCATATAAGCAAGGATAGATCAGGTCTTATTACGAGAGGAAAATCATTAGGAGTAACGTAAATCTTTTAAAAGGCCTTTGAACAGATAGTATAGTTGAAAATTTATGTGGGTGTATTTTTGCATGGAACGGTTGATAAGTTTAATCCTATCATAAATATGCAAATAATGAAAGGAAAAATTATCTATAGAGCAGGGCTTCTGAGAACCTTTTACGCCCGAGAAAATTTTACTCATCTCTGGGTATATACATAAATATACAGATAGTAAAAAGCAGATGCAAAAAATAAATATACAGATAAAACATTAACTGATAATAAATCACCGAAGTTAAAGCAAGGAAAGATCGGTTATGTAACCACGATGTTATTTTTGATTTTAGTTAAATATTTTAAACCAAAATGGTTATCGTAATTATTTTTGTTGACCACAATAATTACGATACAATGAATCTGACGAAAGGACATTTCTGGTTGAGGGGAAACCCTTCCCGAACAGTTGTCAGAGGTTTCATTGCCCCAAATTCTGCCAAGCGACCCAATATGGGTTCGCAACCCACAGTTTAAGAGGCCCTATTATAGAGCAAATTATTTTCTACATCCATATAATACTCTTATAAACAAATTTTTGTTACAATATTGACGTCAATTATCAAAACAATTGACGTCATTATTTTTCATGATAACTGTCATTTAATGAATACCAATAATTTAAACAAATACTTAAAACTACATATATTCGTTATTATTAAAGATGAACATATAAAATCAAAACACCTAAACAAATGAACCTACAAACACAAATAATTTAAACAAATACTTCCAAAAACACATATTCATTATTAAGAGAAAATAAAAATATTACTTTTCAAACATGAAATTAGATGGATTTCAGCTTATTTCTATAACATATAAATTCTTTTATAAAATCCACTATCACTTATATTTATTTAGTAAAACTGATAAATTACAACTATTTTTCAGAGATTTGTTTCTCTGAAAGACTCGAATTTCGTTTTGCTGTATCAAAATATTTTTTGTTTGTTAGCAATTTAACCAGGCTGAATTGATTCATTTTTTTTAATTCAAAATTGTACAGGACATAGAATAAACTTCAAATGTTTGATACTCCCGTGGGAGGCATGAAACTTTTCATGTGATATGTGACGAAAAAAAGGTTATTTCTAGGTTCTCAATAAGAAGCCTATCGTAGTCTCAATTTTACCCACTGAATTCCCTTACAATAACGATATTGCCAGATGTACGAATACAAATAATTTCCTGTATATTCAGTTGTGAACGTGTTCTTTAAACAATATTCGTCGGCATATCCTCTACAGTTAGCATTATGTAAGATTTAAGTACAATATGTGTTTTTTATTGAATCAGGCAAACTACTCTATCATAAATCATTGCCGTGGGTAAATCAAAAAGTGCTGTTAATGGGGTTCTAATTCAAGCTTGCAAGGATTTATTTTTTTGAAAAAAAATGTGTTCAAAGATGCCTCTTCAATCAACAGTTGGCTTCAGATGTGTTGTCTGAGTGATACACTTGTCCTGTAGTAAGTAGTACAGACAATCGAGGCACAGTCGAAGTGTCCATGCAGCGATACCTCGACTGTGCCTCGATTGGTCATTCACACTGGTCATGAATGACCAATCGAGTGGTGACCTCGATGATCGTGAGTGACGTGTGAATGACCTCACACTGGTCATTCTCACGTCGATGGCCAAATTTCGGCCGCATAGTCTTATCTCATTGTGACCTGGAAGAGACTTAGCACTTGTGACTTCACTGCGAGTTTTTTTGCGACAGATTGCGTCCGATGTCACAGAGCCTGAAGTGAGGTCACGACCTAACCGCCTCGAAGTAACGTGGCTGCCAGCATTTCACCTGCCTGAAAATCCATGTCTTTTTCTGGTCACGGTGCTGTAGGGGTTTTAGTCTCCATGGCACCAGACAGGGCCCGCAGACTTCCCAAAAAAGCGTACTTGCAAAGTACTCTTTTTTAGAAAGAAAACATTTTTTTTTATTAAATGTATTTGGTATATTTTGGAAGCTGAACATCTAGCGAATACCGATAAATCGCAAATTGACATTAATAGGTGCAGAAAACCGAAATATTTGTCCATCAAAATTGTTGATTTAGTGAAATTTCGGAAAACTGCTTTGGAGAAAAAGCTTCGTTTGCAATGAAAAACATTTTTAACTTTATAAAAAAAATATATGTATATCCGTAAAGATGAAAAGTTTGTAGAAAGCATGGAAATAAAAAATTTGACGATTGGAGGTCGGAAAAGTTGAATTTTGCATGCAAGAAAATAGTGGAAATTTGCGAAAAGGAAAGTATCTGGCCCACCCGGAATGTCAGCTGTTTCTGCTGTCCACTTCTTTTGAGTTCGGCGGTTTTAATTTAATAATTAAAAAAGTTTGAAGTTTTGAAAGTTGAGGATAGCATCTGTGCACGCGTCTCGTCCGTCCGCGTATATCGGTTCCAGTCACGATATCCTGCTATGCTCGGTTCGCGAGATTAGCCCGTCCCCGTGTCTGCTCACTAACAAACATACATTTGTTTACCTTCAGCTGTTAATAGTAAGATATATATATATATATATATATATATATATATATATATATATATATATATATATTCCTCATGGAAGATATCAGGTTGAAAAATGTTTTATTTCAATAAAATTGCAAAAGCGCTGGTGAATAATTTCATTACTGCGTGCAATATTTCAAGGACTTCACATATGAGTCTGGTACTTAATCACGTTTGTGTAAACAAGAGATGCCTTAAAATTTATATTCTCACATTTACAGTTGAATTATTGCTTCCAAAATGATTTAGAAGCAATGATTTAGAAGCAAATGATTCAGAAGCAACCAGCAAATTATGCTAAAAATGCATCGTCGAATCCCCGAAATAAAAATTTCCGTGTCACTCGTAGTGTATGATAAAAATTGCCATAAATAAATGAGAGGCGACGAAATAAATTTTTAGCAAACATAACTATGTAATTGAAAATGCGAAAAATTGCAACAAATTTTTCAATTTGTGTAACGTTGAAAATTATGGTAATCGCTGGTTAAATATTTTCCTGCTACATCCATCCGTGATTCAATTTGTACTCGCTTTACCAAAACATAATAAAATTGTCCTGAAAATAAAAATGTTGTTTCTGTATTGTTTAAAAGACGAAATTATTTTGAGAGAAAAATTACACCGAGTTATCGAAAATAGCCTTTGGTATGTCCTCAGGCCTCTCGAGAATTACTATTTGAGAAACGTGGAGTGCCTGCTAATAGGACTTTAATGAAATAATCCTTCCAATGTATGTATTTCACTCAATATTTTAATTGTATTTGCAAGTTGGAGTTTCTTCTAATGAATTTTCAAAGAGCAAATATTTCCGAAAAATGGTATAACATGTCTTTGAAATCACGTGATTCTAGAGTTTTGTGATGAATTTAAGACTCAATTATTTGCTTCATTAAAAAGTCTAGATTTGAAATGAACTAATTTATATACTTAACAGGGTAAATTAAAGTCAGTATATTTGAAATATTAAATTACGATTGTTGATATTTAAATTACTTTATAGCAGTGGTTCTCAACCTTGGACTATATTTGAACCTCTATTTTAACCTTGGTCTTTATTTGAATTAAACTTATTTATATACTTAATAGGATAAATTAAAGTCAGTGTACTTGAAATAGGAAATTACTAGTGTTTCAAGTAAGTTTCAACTTTAGTATTTAAATTACTTTATAGCAGCGGTTCTCAACCTTGGACTATATTTGAACCAATATTTTAGCCTTGGTCTTTATTTGAATTAAACTAATTTATATACTTAATAAGGTAAATTAAAGTCAGTTTACTTGAAATAGGAAATTACGAATATTTCAATTAAGTTTCACCTTTGGCATTTAAAATACTTTATAGCAGTGGTTCTCAGACTCCTGGTACGTAAGTGATGCTCAGAGGAAGGGGGCTGGTGGTTAGCAAAAATATGTGTAGAACGTATTTCAACAAAGCTTGTAAAAACGAAAATTAAAACCGAAGATTAAGTTTATGATAGTCATCGTATTTTTGTTATATTTTGATTTATTATTTTATGATTGCAGTGAGATAGTGATCTACACATCACAGATCTGTTATGTTGTTTACTGTTAACGTACTTTTATTTCATAGTCAGCTCTGCTAAAATCAGGGCATTTGCTTTGCTACTTGGGCCACCACTACAGAACGTTCCTAAACTTGTAACTAGCGTCTTGCCAATCCTCAACTGGCACATTTTGATCTTTCAAAATTTATGTATGTTTCAGGCATAGAAGCCAGGGAGGAGTGTCTGAAGGTCATCCAAAGGGGAGGGGGTCGTCTAGAAATGAAAAGGTTGAGAATGATTGCTGTAGTGTAAACACATGTTATGATAGATTTGGGAAATGAATCCTTTTTCCATTATATATTGTTGTTGTTTACTAATGCGGGGCCCTTGTCACTGGAGACTTTCCCACATAATCCTCGAGAATCGTTGGTTGCTTTCAATGGGTACCAAGTATTGGTGAACTAACACCACCCCTTGGTGCCACCTCAGTTTTGACCGAGCAACCCCCAGGGACGACACCTGTGGAGATCGTACCGCCTCCCACGCTATCTGACCTCATAGAAAGAATTTCCTGTCTAAGGATTTAACGTGGCCCTATTCGGCCTAGACACGGAGGTACTGAATGTTGACAGCATTGGAACAGAGCACCCCTCATTTCGAAGCCCAACGCTCTACCACCAGGATGCCTCGGCACCCTCTTTTCCTTTTATATTATATTCATTCCAATATTATAGTATATTAAATTTTTCTATTACATTATATTATTTCAAAGACGACATATTAGCATACAAGTTCCCTCGCTATCCGGATGTAGACTATTCTAGTAAACATTCCATAATCCGAAATGGTGCGAAGCGAAGCAATTTCTACTAATTTTATGGGTGAAAACTTTCAAGCGTTCCCAGACCACAAAGTGACTTCTCAAATTGCACCAAGCAACGCAAAAATAAATAAATAAATAAGGAACATAACAGCAACATTAAAAATAAAATCAGGAGTCATATAAACCCCACAGCCACCATTAAGTACAGAAGAAACATCTCAGTTCTACCGAGGGGAAATTATGTACGGTGTAATATCCGTCAGTAGAGATAGCATAGGAACGAAGAACGCTGAAAAGGTGGAGTGGTAATGATGGTGTGTCAGGCTGGGTCATCAGAGGTTAAAGTGGTAGGAGGTATATGAGACTCCAGTTTGGGAAAGAGGGGAATAGGGTCATCTCTTGACTTTTCAGCGCTGTTTGAATTGTATGAATCCATTAGGATCAGCAGGTCGCTAATAGCTACAGCTCTGTTGCCAAAAAGAAAAAAGAAAAGATCACTGTGAAACCAAGGTCGATAGCAATTTTCCCTCCCCCCCCCCCAACTTTTTATAATGAAGTAATCCCTTTTAGGTTTTTTCGGTTTCCAGCAACAGTTACTAATGTATGTTTTTGTAAAAACATTGGTGTAAACCAGTGGTTCCCAAACCTTAGAAGTCTGCGGACCACTAAGCCAGAAATTGAACCATGTGCGGACCACCTTCCTCATTACCACCGACTTGAGGGGGAGGGGGGACTTCCGAGGGTATAGAAATTATTTTGTATCATATTCTAATAATAAAATAATTGTTACACTTTTAAGAAATTTTTATTTAGCCCCTTATAGTTATTCGGCCCATCTAGTTCAATGAACATTGCTTTCAAACAGTAATTAATTTTGCCAAGTTAAAATAGTAATTAATTTGGCAACTATTTTATATGTGGTGCTGGACCACTCCCGAGGCTCTGTTGTCTGCGGATCACAGGTTGGGAACCACTGGTATAAACGAAATGGCGTAGGTTACCTGTATAAATTTATATACCTTAGAAATAAAGTCAGTTACAACTATTGACTCCTTAATAATAGTAATAAAAAAGTAAAAAGAGAAAAAGGAAAATCTAATTACTATGAGATTTATGATAATTAATTACAATAATTAGTTAATACTTTAGTCATTAACAATTTACAATTTAATCATTAGTAATATGTGTTAATGGTTTATTGACTACTGATGAGTTTTTTCTTATTTAACACTATTTTTTTAAACATATTTAATACAAACAATCCGCTTTAGAAAGTTATCCCTCATAGGTCCTTTCGGTTTCCAGTAACGGTTACTAATATAAGTTTTGGTAAAAAGAGATTGGTGTAAACCAAATGGCGGAGGTTACTTGTATAAATTTATATGCCTTAGAAACAAAGTCAGTTAGAACTATCGACTTATTAATAATAGTAATAAAAAAGTAAAAAGAGAAAAAGGAAAATCTAATTACTATGAGATTTATGATAATTAATTACAATAATTAGTTAATACTTTAGTCATTAACAATTTACAATTTAATCATTAGTAATATGGGTTAATGGTTTATTGACTACTGATGAGTTTTTTCTTATTTAACACTATTTTTTTAAACATATTTAATACAAACAATCTGCTTTAGAAAGTTATCCCTTATAGGTTCTTTCGGTTTCCAGTAACAGTTACTAATATAAGTTTTTGTTAAAACAGAGTGGTGTAAACCAAATAGTGTAAGTTGCCTGTACAAATTTATGTGCCTTAGCAATAAAATCAATTTGAACTATCGACTCATTGATAAGAGTAATAAAAAAAGAAGGAAAGAAAAAGAAAAAATCTCATTTCTATGAGATTTATAATAATTAATTAATACTTTAATCATTTATAATATGCAATTTACTCATTAATAA
This sequence comes from Dolomedes plantarius, assembly GCA_907164885.2. NCBI lineage: Eukaryota > Metazoa > Arthropoda > Arachnida > Araneae > Dolomedidae > Dolomedes > Dolomedes plantarius. The sequence continues at coordinate 136,409,736 of OU015496.1, forward strand.
TATGAACTAATGGTTTAATGACCACTGATGAGTTTTTAGTTATTTAACACAACTTTTTAAACATATTTAATACAAACAATCCGCTTTAGAAAAATACCCCTTATAAGTTCTTTCGGTTTCCAGTAGCAGTTACTAATATGCGTTTTGTAAAAACAGAGTGGTGTAAACCAAATAGTGTAAGTTACCTGTATAAATTTATAGGCCTTAGCACCAAAATCCATTAGAAATATCGACTCATTAATAAGAGTAATAAAAAAAGAAAAAAAGAAAAAGAAAAATCTCATTTCTATGAGATTTATAATAATTAATTAATACTTTAATCATTTATAATATGCAATTTACTCATTAATAATATGAACTAATGGTTTAATGACCACTGATGAGTTTTTAGTTATTTAACACAACTTTTTAAACATATTTAATACAAACACTCCGCTTTAGAAAAATATCCCTTATAAGTTCCTTAGGTTTAAAGTAACAGTTACTAATATACATTTTTGCACAACAGAGTGGTGCAAACCAAATGGTGTAAGTTACTGGTATAAATTTATATGCCGTAGAAAGAAAATCAATTAGAAACACCGACTCATTAATAAGAGTAATAAAAAAATGAAGAAAGAAAAATAAAAATCTCATAACTTTGAGATTTATGATAATTAGTTATAATAATTATTTAATACTTTAATAATTTATAATATGCAATTTACTCACTAATAATATGAGCTAATGGTTTAATGACCACTGATGAGTTTTTACTTATTAAACACAACTTTTTAAACACGTTTAATACAAGCAATCCGCTTTAGAAAGTTATCCCTTATAGATTCTTTCGGTTTCAAGTAACAGTTACAAATATACGTTTTAGTAAAAACAGTATGGTGTAAACGAAATGGTGTAAGTTACCTGTATAAATTTATATGCCTTAGCAACAAAATCAATTAGAACTGTCAACTCTTTAATAAGAGTAATAAAAAATTAAATAAATAAAAATAAGAATCTCATTACTATGAGATTTATAATAATTATTTAATACTTCAAACATTTATAACATGCAATTTACTAATTAATAATATGAGCTAATGGTTTGATGACAACTGATAAGTTTTTACTTCTTTAACACAATTTATTGAAACATATTTAATATGAACAATTCATTTTAGAAAGTTTCTGCTATTTTACTTACTTTAGTATGGGTAATATACACATACACGCACGCGTGTGTGTGTGCGTATATATGTACATATCATACAACATACTAGAAACTCTAAGGTTCATAGTTAATGAGAATCATGAAAAGCGAAAGGCTAAAACAATCACTTGAAAGTAAAAGTTGGCTAACAAAATACTCTCAGTTCAGGGATTTCTCAACATCACGAATATCAGTGCACTTCGCTGTTTCTTTGTTACATCATCAGCATAATGGGAAAGAAAATGAATTTTTACTTCCCCGGAATACATCATCAAAAAGGAAAAAAAAGGCTACAAAGGCTACAGCCTAATTGGAATAGAGCCTCAATCTATGAGATTGAGTCTTCTATCATTTCATCTTGGAATCTAATTGGTCATAATTATGCCCGGGAAGCTTCTCCCTCCTCCACCCCAAACGTCAGGAGATTAAGTGAGTAAATTCAATAAGTATAGGGAATATAGTTAAAACCAGGGGACTTGATGATGTAAATTAGATTACAAAAAGGGAGGAAGGGATAAAAAAAAATTGTAACCAAAGAAAATGCCCCGATTGAAGAGCCCTCGAAAATGCCTCTTTTGCTTTCTTTTTACGCTTTAAATAGTAGGCTAATGATGATTAGATTCCCTTTGTTGATACTTAATTACTCTTGATTAAATTTTCTTAAGGCAGAAACAAAAGATCAACCCTGATTTCCCTGCTCTGATAGCATTCCCTGCGATAGAACACAGACGTAGAATCTTTCCAAAACTGCAAACAAAAGGACGGTGTTTTCCATACAATAGGGGCATTTTCATCTTAAATACTGTAATTTATCGCACACAATTAGGAAATAAAGATGGGGGAAAATGGATTCATTTGTTCTAGAATCTTGAAATGCTGTCGTCTACATCGATATGCTTATTTGAATCACTTTAAAAACAGCAGTTTAGTTCTCAGGACAAAAGATTATGTTTTTAATTCCACCGTTAGCAAAATTCAAGGTATTTAATTTTAATTTTTACTGAACATTCAAACAAATCTTCATGTTCACAACATATCTCAGTTAAAGGATAAATAAATATAAATGACAATGATTGCATGAGAAAAGAAAATTTACTTAAATATTTTGAATTATTTTTTATTAGAAAATTCGAATTTATAACTGAATTAAATAGGAAATTGGAAAGAAAGCCACAATTAGGATTGTTTTCTGAAACAGATTTGTGAATTATTTTATACGTGCTAAGAAAATGTGTCATATACTCTAAGTTGTAGTGTAAAATTAAGGCAACATTACAAGTTAAGTGATACAGACATTGTACAGAATTGGACTGACATACGTATAGCATTATTATCAGTGGTGGGATTCAGCCGGTTCGCACTGGTTCTGTAGAACCGATACCTAATGTAGGTATCGGTTCTGCGAACTGTTTACTAATGAGCGTAAGCTGCATTGTTCACAGGACGAACGTTTTTAAAAATTAAACCCGGTGTCTAACCGGAATGAAATTGAAACCTACTCCTACAGTGCAAAGATTGTTAAGAATAAATCCCATAGCCTATGATAAAAACAAAGAAAATTGCAAGTGAGGACGCCAATCAAACAGCAATATGGAAATATTTTCAATAATAGTTTGTCAGTCATTTAATAGTTTAAGGTGACTTCCTACGTTCGGAGCCAATATATTTTTAAAAAAATTGTTTTTTTAAGGATTTTTCGGTCTTTTATGGTAAAATAACATTTAAAAATAAAAAATAAAAAAAACTTGCCTGTAAATACCATACTTTTTTATAAATTTGTCAATTTGAAGTAATTTTTAATGAAATTTAGCTAAAACGCCTATCACTCTGCACAAAATTCTAATGCTACTATTTTAATTTCCTTCTCACACATGATACATTTAACAGTTATCTTCAAAATGACCCTCAATCTAAGAGAAATTTTAAAATGCAAAAATAATACAGACAATTTTATGTTCCAATATGAAAATTTTCCCCAATTCGTCATTCCTTTCCTTATAAAAACAGCCCCAAACAAAAAAACTATTTATTATACATCAATTATTGTGCGTCATCTCATTAACAATAGCATCTAAAACATTTCCTGAAAATGTTATCAAATTATATGCATTATTATGTGAGATATCATGATAACGGTAGAGATTTGTGCTAAAAAACATAATTCTGAGAAAAACGCATTTAATGTTGTGTGTCACTTAAATTTTGTATCAGACGATGTTTTAAAAAATAGCTATAACTCTGCTTCTAATTAATGTAGAAAGAAAATCAAAACGGTTTTGAAAAGAGAAAAGATTGAATTACACGATTCTTGCAAAAAATAAAATTGACCAAAATAGTCAAAAAATGGCATTTTCAACGTAGGCAGTCACCTTAAAACTCTTTCTTAAAACATAATCCAGTTTAGTGTGCCTCTTTTATTGTTTTTATTTGAGTAATTAACGCATGAGTTATTAAGCTACCTTTCGGTATATCTTTCGGTATACTTAAAATGGTCATTAGGGTATACTAGAACCTGTTATTAATTTATTTGAATCCACCACTGATTATTACATAGCACTACTATACTATACAGCACTGGACTTATATAAAGGAGAGATAGCATTCCCCGCGGTGGAACGCATACGTAGAATCTTTCCAAACTGCAAATTTAAGTTGGTGTTTTCCATACAGTAGGGGCATTTTCATCTTAAATATTGTAACTTATAACACACAATTTGGAAATAAAGTGGGGGAAAATGAATACATTTGTAGAGAATCTTTAAATTATGTCGTCTACATCGATATGTTTGATTGAATCACTCAAAAAACAGTAGTTAATTTCGTAGGATAAAAGATTATATTTTTAATTCCCTATGAATAAAATTCAAGATTTAAATTTTATCGTTCAAATATACCTTCATATTCGAAGAATCTCTCAGTTAAAGGATGAGCAAATATAATTCACACTGAGCGCATTAGAAAAGAAATTTTACTTAAATATTTTTAATTATCTTCTATTAATTGAATGCAAATTCATAATTGAATTAAATTGGAAATTGTGCAGAAAGCGACAATTAAGGCTGCTATGTACTAAGAAAAAAAAATCGTATTTCCCTTTTCCTCTTCTTGTAGACTCTTGTGGTGGGAGGAGTCGAGTTGGCAGTTCGAGAATTCCACCCCCCTTATGGTACATCCACATTCATGCAGAGAATTCTGCAGGAAGTATCCCCCGACTCCTGTCATCACATTAGTCACGGTAACATTAGTCACGATAACATTAGTATTTAGAACCCCCCTCCATTCCCACCCCCAAGGTCCCTCGAGTTTCTTTGATCTGATGTCCCCTGACCCCGCTTGACACCATTTGACCCGCGTGACCCCCCTCCCCGACCCATCTTTGATGCTCTGTGGTAGAGACCGCTCGATTGCAGGATAGGAGCAGAACGCAGTGCCCATAAATCACTGGCTTCCTCCGCAGAGCACATGAATGTGAACGCCTTATTAGGATTGACATTTTGAGGGATTGTAATGGCTCTCTCTCTATAGGGGGGGTTAAGCGCTGCCCCCAATTTTTTTATTTAAAATATATTTTTGTCAACTATTTACAGGTACATAAATGCTGATAATCAAATGAAATTGGTATTGTCAGATAGCCTGAACTTTTATGCAAAGCACTACAGGATTCTTTTTATATATTTCATCCACCGAAGGAATTTATGAACGTTTAAAACACACTATGCCAGATTTTTCCCCGAATAATTTAAATTTTGAAATATTAATTGCATTTTTTTAAAACAACGAAAAATGTACACAAATGTAAAATTTCTTTCTCTATGACGGAGTACAATTTTTAGAAAAAAATCTTTGAATCCAAGTTGGCAATCCGTGGGCAAATTTTCTCCATAGGTTAACATTGAGGTGAGCGAATCCAATGAGGTTAGTACATAACAGCCTTAAGCTTGTTTTCAGAAACAATTTTGTGAATTATTTTTTACATGCTAAGAAAATGTATAATATAAGTTGCATAAGTTGTACTGTAAAATTATGGCACAATTAGAAGTTAGGCGATATAGACATTATACAGCATTGGACTGACATGCATATAGCATTATTATAGAGCATGGAATACTATATAGCATTCGACTGACATATAGGACTGATAGCATTCCCCCGTTGGAGCACAGACGTGGAATCTATTTATTTATTTATTACAAATTCCAGACTTTAAGAATTAAGTCATCAACCTTCTGGCTTCCCAATATTTCTGAACAGTACATTTAAAACTATTAAGTGTAGGTCACGTGCCAATGTGACAACTGTCCATCGAGCGTTCACAATTACACAGACAGCAGGCCGGGGAGTCCTTTAGTCCAATTTTAAAAAGATGGGCATTGAGACAATCGTGTCCTATAAAAATATGGAAGGTGGCAACAGCAGAACTACGTGGAAGGTCGTTCCACTTTTAAACAGACGTTCCCAGGCTAATGTAGATATGTCCATCTTTGCTCAAATTCCATTTTAATGGGAGGCTTAGCTGAAAATTCAAAGGATTATTTGGCCTCTGTAAAACAGTGGTACCTTTCTTTGCAAGGAAATCAGCTCTTTCGTTACCAACCACTCCGCAATGGTAGGGAACCCACTGTAACACAGCAAAATCCGCAAGTGACTTCAAAAGAGACCTGCATTCGAAAAGGCGTTTGGAATTGCAAACTCTGTTGTTGGAGATGGACCTGAAGAGCCCTATAGCCTGAAGAGCAGACTTGGAGTCGGACAGAATAAATACACGATTGAATTTTTGTTTCAGCACCATAATTTGCTTCAAAGCAATAAATATTGCCTCCAATTCTCTATCGAAACTAGTAGCATCTCTACCAACAGCTTTGTAGAAAACAAAGTGTTGACAAAAAAAAACCAGCACCAGCTCCAATGCACCTCTGAAACATAGAGTCATCTGTGTAGACATAGATCCAACGATTTACAGGATATCTGTCTTCAATAGTAGCAAGACCAATAGCACGAATGACGTAGAATCTTTTCAAACTGCAAACAAAAGACGGTGCTTTCCTTTCAACAGGGTCATTTTCATCTTAAATACTTTATTTTATCCCTAACAATTAGGAAATTAAGTGGGAGAAAATGAATTCATTTGTGTTAGAATTTAGAAATGCTGTCTTCTACATCGATATGTTTGAATCACTTTAAAAATGGTAGTTTAGTTCGCAAGATAAAAGATTCTTAATTTCAGCATTAACAAAATTCGAGTTATTTATTTTAATTTTAAAATCCTTGAATAAAATCTTCATGCTCACAGTATCTCCCAGTTAAAGGATAAGTAAATATAAATCCCACTGAGCGTATGAAGAAAGAAATTTTTTTTAAAGATTTAAAATTATTTTATATTTATTGAATTTAAATTCATTACTGAATTGAACTGGAAAGCGACATAATTGGAAATATTTTGTACAAGCAAAGAAAACTTCTTATATGCTAAATATAAGTTTGACTGTGAAACTACTGCAAAATTGTTAGCTAGGCAATATAAACATTCCAATTAATATTTTAAAAGAGGATAATCTCTTTTAATTGTTGGCGTCATGATACCTAGCAGTTACGAAGAACAGTAAAAATAATGTAACTAGTCATTCAATCCTTAAAACTAAGTCTGATAATCAAATTTCGTTTGCTCTTTTTCCCCTAATTCAAAGCAACCATTGAGTGAATTAACAACAGAGGAATATACGTATCAAATTTAAAATACTGAAATTTTGCATGGTGATTCTTCTTATAGCGTATAGGTGCACTAAGAAAGATTTTTGAAAAATTCTTCTTAGGTTTTTTCAAATTAAAATTTTAAGCTGTTTTTATAACTTTTTTAAAGTTTGCATTTAAAATAATAATTTGAAGGTTATAAAATTTATATCACGAGAAAGATCATAAAAATTCCTTTAAAGTGAAATCTTTTTCGAATCTTTACCTTCATTTTCTGATTTTTGGTGAATTTTTAAAGATTAATTTTTAGAATTTAATTTATTAAATGCTGATCACGTGATTTCTTTTTCTGGTACTTTAAATAAATTTCACGTGCATAGCAACTAAATAGACAAAAAAATATTTTTTTCTTGCTAATGCGGCAGACAATTGGACATTATCCAAAACAAAATTAAAATACAGTAAAAGATATGACCCTCAAACTGTACTATATTAACTGTACTATATTACTTAGTATTTCCTATTAGATTTAATTTGAATATTTTCTTCTATATTATTTTGTCTCTAAAAATATCCCTTACGATATATATATATATATATATATATATATATATATATATATATATATATATATGTCACGACCCTATCGCCGTGCACCCATCTAAATACACTAATTACTCCAATTGCAGTCATCAAACAGTAGGCCGGTGGAAGAACTAATACTTAATTAACTTTTAAACACCTCTTTATTAACTAACATTAATAAAATACCCAATTAATCCAGCTAAATCGCCATTTTCAATCATCTCACAGAGCTCCTGACAGACGCACGTCTTGATTCTATCAACGATTTCCCCGAACTGCGTTATTTCTTTCTCTTCGTTATATAAGCCACATAGGCATAGGGTCCTCTTCTAGAGCCCCGCGAACATCCGATGGTTATGTAAGATACGCGCTTGTGAGCGAATGACCCTGAACTCTTTCACTGCGAAATACAGTCTACTTCCTGAATTTGAAAACACACTAGGACTTAATAGAATTTTACTGTTTAACGCTCATTAATATAATTAACTACAGCTTATTCTTTAATCATCACAATTTCCCCCCTCTTCCCCCTGAAGGCGCGCACACAAAGAGTAGCTAATTCCAGTAGCACGTCCTCAGTAGAGAAAAACAAATCAGCCAACTGGAAAACATGCTGAGTAGGGACGTCTCCCCACACAACAACCCAGAGAAACCCAACAACATTATTCCTAAATTTTTTCTAGCCAAAAATTTTAACCCTAACCTAAAATTAATTCCTACATGCGATTAGCTGGACCAAAATGAGGTGTGGTTACAGGTTACATAAGTCTCCATTTGAGACAGAACTTCACATAAAAGAACACCAAACATTACTTTTTATCTGTGCACAAAACCAAAAAGAAGTACTAAATCACCAGAATATAACAGTTCTGAATATCACAATAACACTAAAAGCTAAAAATGAAAATGTTAAACTCACTCAATAGAATTAAGAATACACAATTAATAAGATTATTAAAATATCAGAAAAACAGTAAGTTGTATCTTAAAAAGTATGGAATCAAAATTAATCCTTCAAATTTCTTTACAATCTTCCAAACAACTTCCTTTCTTTCTCTTTATTATTCATATACTTTTCATAATCAATCAATAATCAACTAAAAACTCTAACCAATATGTGAATTGAGGGAAACATGTAAAATTGCTCATGCTTGTTCAAAACTTAAATCCTTCACCTAAATCGTAAAATATGTTATAGACTCACATTTTAAACGATATTGCTTATACAATCTTACTATTACAAAATTAAAACATATCAAAATCCCTCACTCTATATCTATAAAAACAATACTACTATGATTTCCATACCTTATTTTTAAAAAATCACATTTATCAATATAAATTTTATCACTACATAAAAACACTCAAAATATTTTTTATTAAAACGTAAATCAATGTAAAACACTTCAAAAATCACATAATAAAAAAAACCAGAATGGACCATCACCAGCTCTGAAGAATATGCAGAATTTTCTTTTCTTTTACAAATGCTCAAAATCTGATAGTCTACTTTGTTTCCCCCCCCCTTAAAACAACAAAAAGCTGGATTACATATTTTAGTTTCGAAGAATACAATATTAACTTTTTCTAGTGTCAAGTATTAATTAATCGAAAACATGAAATAAGTCTATCAACTCTCAATATTCCAATCAAAATCCTACACATAAACAGCAAAATCCTAATTCAGTAGTCCAAAACTCCACTGAAAATTATAATGTTTAATGCAAGCCAATTGGGAAGTGCCGTCAGAAAAAGTTAAGTGCCCAAATCCATAGTTGTACCAAAGTGTTTCCTGCTCTTCAGTGAAACCTGGGTGGGGATCATCAGTATAAAGTATGGGTATTTTGATCAAGAAATTTAACTGAATTTAGTTTAGATTCTGACGCCACCTCCAAATAACATTCTACTTTATACATCAAAACAAGCTAGCTATTAAGAACTTCAAAAATGATAGACCCATCTCAGTTACAATAGTTAAATCGTAAATTTTTGGCTTACCTTAAGAAACTTTAACATACAGTAATCATCATTTTTTAAAAATCATTAATTCAAATTTGATAGAAATAGAATTATCATCATTTTTCTTAAACTTCTTTTGGTGATCCGGATAATGATTGATAAACAGTACGTTCGACTTTCGATGGCCCATATTCTTCAATGTTTTAAAACACGCACGTCACAGAATTCCGCAATGGTTTAATGCCGAATGTTGCCTGTCGAATTCACAAATAAATCACCACTATCTTGAAGACACAATAATTCACGCTGGTTGCACCGGATAATGAAATCATTTTTTTTTTCTTCCTGTCGGTTATCCCGATGACTATATGCCGCATTAATTACGTTTTGTCTCGCTGAAAACTCTGGAAAATATAATACACAGATATGAAGATCGGCATCTCGCGGCAGTGTATTGGAAAATCTCCTTGCGGAACTAGGAGCAGACACATCCCGAACAAAAAGATGCACACGATGCTGAATACGAATGGTAGAAAATAGTTGGCACACTGCAGTATACAGAATCAAGCACCTCACAAGTGGCGGATAATTCCTTTCGACGACGGAGATTTTTCAACGAAAAAGCACTCATAATGTGAAGACGGCGTCGGCACCTTCTCGCTGGCATTGAGAGACGAGCGACAAGCATTACAGCTCAAACCAAAATATTAAAATAGATATTTACTTTCCGATTGACATGGCGCTGTCGCGGAGATGAGAGATGACGAAAAATGGGAAACATTAAATTTAAATTTTATTCCTATACCTAATTTTTAAAAGCAAGGGGTTTCGAGAACGCGATTCGATATCCTGCTCGGCTCTTGTCACGACCCTATCGCCGTGCACCCATCTAAATACACTAATTACTCCAATTGCAGTCATCAAACAGTAGGCCGGTGGAAGAACTAATACTTAATTAACTTTTAAACACCTCTTTATTAACTAACATTAATAAAATACCCAATTAATCCAGCTAAATCGCCATTTTTAATCATCTCACAGAGCTCCTGACAGACGCACGTCTTGATTCTATCAACGATTTCCCCGAACTGCGTTATTTCTTTCTCTTCGTTATATAAGTCACATAGGCATAGGGTCCTCTTCTAGAGCCCCGCGAACATCCGATGGTTATGTAAGATACGCGCGTGTGAGCGAATGACCCTGAACTCTTTCACTGCGAAATACAGTCTACTTCCTGAATTTGAAAACACACTAGGACTTAATAGAATTTTACTGTTTAACGCTCATTAATATAATTAACTACAGCTTATTCTTTAATCATCACATATATATATATATATATATATATATATATATATATATATAAAATAAATAAATAAATATGTATATATTTATATGTATATTTATTTTTTTTTCGCATTAATTGCCTACATTGGCCGTTGCATTTAATTTGAATGTACTCCGTAGCGAAGTGCGGGTTTTCAGATAGTTCATACATAAAATGTTAGATAGTAATGAATAAAAATTCTACGATTAAACGGAAAATATTAGTATTGATATTATAGTACAAAATTTGTGGGATTATTGCTATCAATTTGAGTACACATTGATCAAAGTTACTGAAATCAATATCTTATAATTACACCTATTTCAAAGATTTCATTATAACAAGTTCTTCATGCAATGAATTTGCGTACACATTGATCACTGTTATTGAAATCAATATCTTACAATTACACATATTTTAAAGATATCATTATATTAAGTCCTTCATGCCATAAATTTGTGTATATATTTATCAAAGTTATTGAAATCCATATAATATAATTACTCCTATTTCAAAGATATCATTACATTAAGACCTTCACTCTAGTTAAATAATCAAAAAGAATTTTAATATTTATATAAAAAAAAGGTGTTCGTACGTGCTTTATATTACACTAAATCTTTATCATCCATAAATTTAATTTCGTTTACATTGCAAAAATTTGAAACATGAAGTTATTCTGAATCCCATAATTTTATGTTAGAAATGGCCATCTTTACTTATATAAAAGCCTAGAGTAGAAAAAGTGTAGGTAACCATTCCGGGACGGACCAAGTCGGAAACATCTTAACATTGCGACGCCATTTTCTGAAATTTTTCTTGAAAAATAATACCACAAAAGTTACATATTTTGAAAGCCCTTTAAAAAATATGAAAATTTCAAGTGAACACCATAGCTCAAAACCGTTTAGTTTTTGAAATATCTTCAAATTAAATTACCCATTGAAAAGAATCATTTATTCTATTGAGTCATTCACTTGACTTTCGAATTCATTCTACTCCATGGTTTTTCATATTCCCTTTAAATAACTACATTTTTAATGTTTAATTTTAATGTTAATTAATTTATGTTTCACGTTTTTTTTTGTTTTATTTTATTGTTGTTTACTGCTGTTTAAGTATCGTTTTCAGCAATGCCTGCTGTGTGGTGAGTCATTCACTTTTGAAACAGTTTTGGTTTAGTTTTGATTTAGTTTAGTTTTGTTTTGTTGTTTACTGCTATTTAAGTACAGTTTTCAGCAATGCCCGATGAAAATGATGAATCACCTCTTGAAACGCTGATCAACATTCCGTCATTTTTGACGGGGGTTATATACTAGTTAATTATATCGAGGGTTCAGAGCTAAAGTGAATCAAGTCCATGAGAGTCAGTTCTGAGAAAACTGATCTCTAAGTTCAACAACAGTCATTAATTAACCATTGACTTTTGATTGTTTTTTCTGCATCAATAATGACCACGGATTTAGCTCACTATTGCTTTGAAAATAAAACTTGTTTTAACTGTATCATGGCAGTGTTAGTACGAAAGGGCAAAAATAAAATGGACTTGAGTTACTTTAAATCATCTATGTATATAAAACAGTTCCTTAACTGACTGACTGACTGACTGACAGAAAACGCACAAAGCCGCTGAACCTAATGGGCTGAAATTTTGTATGGCGATTCTTCTTATAGTGTAGGGGTGCACTAAGAAAGATTTTTGAAAAATTGTTCTTAGATTTTTAAATTAAATTTTTAAGCTGATTTTGTAACATTCTTTAAAGTTTGCGTTTAAAATAATTATCTGAGGGTTATAAAATTTATACCACGAGAAAGAGCATAAAAAATCCTTTAAAATTAAATCTTTTTCGAATCTTTATCTCCATTTCCTGATTTTTGGTGAATTTTTAAAAATTAATTTTTAGAAGTTAATTTATTAAATGCTGATCACGTGATTTCTTTTCTTTTTCGGATACTTTAAATTAATTTTGCGTCGCGTGCGTAACAACGAAATGAATTGACAACATTTTGTTTTTCTTTCTAATGTGGCAGACGATTGGACATTATCCAAAAAAAATATTAAAATACAGTAAAAGAAATGTTCCTCAAACTGTACTATATTAACTGTACTATATTCTTTAGTATGTTTTATTAAATTTAATTTCAGTATTTTCTTCTACATTATTTTGTCTATAAATATATAAGTCTCAATTTTTTCATGAATATGTTTTTTTGTTTTTTCTGGGGCATTATTTACATACATTGACAGCTGTATTTATTATATATATATATATATATATATATATATATATATATATATGTATATGTATTTATGTTAAGAATTAATTAGGAAAAGAATAATAGTTAAATAATTTACATGTGGGCTTCAGGGTAGTTAATTTCGTGGTGTAAAACGTCACTGTTTTCATATCGTATTTCGAAACGCGCCGCGAATTTAGGGGAGTTCCTTTTTTGAACGAACAAAGAGAGAGTCTATTAATAGTATTAAACTTAAGCTCCGCCTTTGGGTCCACTTTCGGCGCGGACGTCACGAGCATGCGCAGGAGTTTTAAAGGCTTTTGAGACAATAGAGTTTTACGCAGAGCGGGATAGATTTTCAATCTGTTTCGTCACGCGTCACGAGGATCAAGATGATTTCTTGGCAGGTAATTAATAGATTGAATGAGGGTAGGTAAACATTCGGAAATAAACTCTTAAGTGTAATTAATTTGTAGTTATTTGCAACTGGCCTGTAATCACTGACTGCTATATCATTAATAATTATTTAGGAATAGGTTAAGATGGAGTAAAGTGAGATAAGACGACATAATGAAGTGGGTAGAATGAGCTCCGTGTCATATATATATATATATATATATATATATATATATATATATATTGTAAGGAATTCGCCGAATGGTAGCGTAAGAGACGACGACATAATCTAGTAATATATTTAATGAAATGATTTATTTACAAACGAGTAGAGGTTGATGAAATAGGATGACGAACACATTAAATGATACTCTCGAGATGACATGCGGGAAACTCAGCTGCAAACCATCAGTAAATATCAGAAGACGCGATGCACTCGGATTCTAACCGCAAAAGTTCCTTGGCTTCTTGGACGGGAAATTAGGACTGCAGCAATCACTTCTGTCGGAATCACGTACTCAGGCGATAATCAATTGTCCGGATCCTTATGGTATCTAAAGGACAAGCTATCTGTAATAGTTATAACTGTTTCTTCGGAAACAAGTCGACAGGGAGTCGAGAAAACAGTTCTTACCTCACAGGAGCTTAAACACCAATCTCTCGTTGCAATTAAAATTCTTCGTCTCGAAGCGGTCGACGGGACGTCGTTTAACGGTGCCTATCACAAGGACTTAGAAACAACTCTTAATCACGGCTGCATGCCGGAGTACCTGCCTTCTAGATACAGGTCTAGGAGCTATCTGATTTTTTATTTCGTAGAGACGCAACTTGTAATTTTTTTTGGCGCTGCGAACGCTCGAATTGTAAAAGGGTTTTAATTGACGCCTTTAAAGTGATATCACTTTCTGGATATCCAATTGGCGAGCCACTTCCCTCGTCATTAGATCAGCTGATCACTTATGCAGATTAATTTTCCCCGATCATCGTCGATGAAGGGGCTGACCGGAACTAATGTCCTTTCAACTCTATGTCTGAAGTTTAGACACACGGGCGCCTCGCGTTCAGGTTGGCATTTGTCTGGAGCGTTTTGTCTCGCCGCTTCTTTTGTCCGGCTGCTTCGCCTCGGGAACCCTTTGTTGAACCTTCTGTTGGGACGTGAATTGAATGAGAGGGTTTTGCTCTAAACTGGGAGAATCATGGATTCTTCACAATATATATATATATATATATATATATATATATATATATATATATATATATATATATATTGGCATTAATTGCATACATTGACCGTTGTATTTAATTTGAATGTACTCCGTAGAGAAGCATGGGTATTCAGCTAGTCCCAATATATGTTAGTAAAATGCTACGTGTAAAGGGTAGTTACTAATGTTGAGATTCCAGTAGAAAACTCTGGAGTTTATTGTTATCCCTTTGAGTATGCTATGATCATGGATCTATGATAAAGGTGTTTTATTCACATCTATGATTT